>JAXQGN010000494.1:0-20211 GCA_037039805.1 Irpex sp. M6601 | reverse complement strand
CAAACATCCATCGCCTCACCCCTCTCCAGCCCCCGCATCCATTCCTGCTTCTCCTCATGGCCTTTTCCTCCCACAACAGCAGCAGCAAGTTCCTCAGGATACTTCGGCCACTCAAGACCAGCGCGAGCCCGAGTTGCCCGTAGATCAGATACAAGACGACGCACCAATTGACGAGGAACCCCTCTATGTGAACGCTAAACAGTACTATCGGATCCTAAAGAGGCGTGTAGCCAGGGCTCGTTTGGAGGAGGTGCACAGATTGTCCAGGCAGAGAAAGGTGCGTCGTAGCTGCGATACAGAATACAGACCCTTTACTCATCTCGTCCTCCAGCCATACCTTCATGAGTCGAGACACAAGCACGCCATGCGTCGTCCTCGCGGCCCTGGAGGTCGCTTCCTCACTTCAGAGGAGATTGCTGCCCAGAAAGCTGCTCAAGGGGCGGACGCGGGACCTTCCGCTTCCACCTCCCAGGACGGCGACGATGACGACGATCCCGACACCGGTGACCATGGCGTTGACGGGGACACAGAAATGACTGTCCTCAGTCCCGTCGAAGAACACAAGGCACCGTCCTCATCTGCTGCTCCGCAACATGAACAAGTACTTCACCGACCTAACCCCGCCCTGCAGCCGTCCCTTCAACCTCGTCCTCAGCTGCAGATACAAGCTCAGCAGCAGCAGCAGCAACAACAACATCTGCTTCAGCCACAGACCCTTCTTCCTCCTCAGGCTCAGCCATCTCACCACCAGGCTCACTCGCCCTTTGATCACCCGATGACTATGGGCCACACTGATCTGCTTTCAGCATATCACGCAACCTCGCAGCCTGCTACACCAGCCCCAGTTTCGCCCCATCCTCCAATGAATAACATGATGCAGCAAACTCAAGATCACGGAAAGCACGACCACGCTGGTCATGGACATCACGGTCACACCCATCATGGCCACCATCGCCATGTCACGGCCTCGATAGCCCACAGCGGGAACAACCAAGCGGTAGCCAACCCTCCTCCGGGGCCAGCGTCGAGTACGGGTATGCCCATGAGGAATTCCTATCCCCAAATGATGCATCATGTCCCTCATCCTCATGCACATGCCAGACACCACCATTCCTATTTAAATCGTGCTGAACAACTCTATGCGAGCGGACAAGGTGCCAATATGCCTCGCTGAAAGCTTGTTAGGCACGTACAGCACTCCCTTGTAAATGTCACCAGCTAATCCGCCGCCATAGGATGATGTATCCGACGTTTTTGTTTCCCTAGGTGTCTCGTCCTATATGCGACCCCGTTCCTCCGCCGTACTCCGCGCCTTCATAGCCATCCCGCATTCGAGCTACAAACTAACCCTAGATATAGTTGTGACGTTCAAAGAGGAATGCACACAGCATGTACCAGTAGCTCTTCGCTTCTTTACTTGATTTTAGTATTGTATACAAATACCACTTAGATGAAGTAACCTCGTGAACGTTCAACAAGTATACAACATCATCGGTCAGCCATGTAAAAGATCACTCGATATCCATTGCATCGTCTACGTCCATGGCAGAGCTCTCTGTCTCGGCAGTATCTAGCAAGTCTACGTCCACGTTTATAGGGCCGCCTTCTGAGGTGTCAAACCTCGTGTTTGGAGGCTGACCGTCTGAATCCTCCTCTTGAACTTCTCTCGTGGGTATAGGTAGGGGCTTGAAAAGTACAAGGGCCATGCTCGAGCCGTTATCCTTCTGCGATGTGAGCAAAGGTTCGCTCTTGCCGCTAATCTTCCTCAGAAGGGCAGAGTTCACGGTTATCTGTGGAGACGAGTCGTCCGTCGAGTCTTCGACGTCAGAGTCGTCCAGATCCACAACTACAATGCCTGAAGAAGACCTTGAGCGGACATGAGGCGTCGCAGGGACATGGCTGAAGTACTCACGGTCCTTTTCCGGCTCGTACCATGACCTGGACTTCATGGTGACATCCGGAGGGTCCTCCTGTACCGTTGATACTTCAGGAGAGGTGGGTTCTTCAACGGAACCAGGAAGAACGACCGGCTGTGTGTGTTGTGGGTCGGTCTGTGTGGGGTCATATGTTGTGCCGTCCCATGCAATACCGCCAGAAGCGAATGAAGATGAAGCAGTATTGGAGGCCCCCTGTGTTACAGAGCGTTGATTATGCGAGAGGGTGTCGAGAGGTGATGCATACGACAGAGGGGGCTCTGTGACAATGGGTGTCTGGGCAGCCACATCGAGTGAGAGCTGCGCGAGCCCGTTTTCGAGGATGCCACATCTGAGTCGTTTGGACGGGTGGACATATCGTTCGTAGTCTGAGTAGTCGGATGAGCTGCTATCTTCACGTTCGAAGGCTTTTCGTTTGAGGGAGGGCATGCGGAACCAGGGGTGCGAGTGGACTGGGTATTGCCAAGCACTGGTCATCGTCGACGAAGGGTCTTGAGCGTCGGGAGCAAAGTCGAACAACGATAAATACTCGCCCGCCGCTCCTTCCAACTTCGGTACTTCGGCGCGAAATTTCTCGAACGAGCGCGGACCTCGTCGAAAACTCTGCTCTCAATAATCTCACACAGCTGGCAACATGGAAAGCCCAGGGAGTATGCATTGGTAGTCGGTGCGTATAACATGCGAGAGTGATAAAGAGCGTCGATCATGGGAAACATACAGAGTAGGACAGCTTTTGAATATATGAAGACCTAATACACCATCCAAAGCCAAAGCCAAATAATAATCTAGCCACGCTTCTTGGACACACCGACAGTCTTACCGCGACGGCCTGTTCGTTTATTGTAAGTGAGTAAACATGAGAAGCGCATAGCGTTTGAAACTTACCGGTGGTCTTGGTGTGCTGACCACGCACACGGAGGCCCCAGTAGTGCCTCAAACCACGGTGAGCACGGATCTTCTTCAATCGCTCGAGATCATCACGGAGTTTTGAGTCAACAGCGTTCGAAAGAATTTGGCTGTTCTTGCCGTCGACGATATCCCGCTGTCTGTTGAGGAACCATGTGGGGATCTTGAACTGGGTTGGGTTTTGGATGATGGTAACAAGACGTTCGAGCTCATCAGAGTTGAGCTCTCCAGCACTACAATGACATTATAATCTGCACTTGGAGAAGGTTGCACCAATCTTGCTCACCGCTTGTTGAGGTCAACATCGGCCTTCTTGCAGACAATGTTGGCGTAACGACGACCAACACCCTTGATCTCGGTCAAGGCGTACATGACCTTGCGCTTTCCATCGACGTTAGTGTTGAGGAGACGCAAGATGTGCTGCAAGTAACCAATGAGTTATCTCGCCGCGGGGACATCATACTGGGAGGGGCATACTTGGAACTGTTGGTGGGCTTCCGGAACGACGAGCGACATGGTGGTGGGTCGAGGGGGTGAACCTGGTAGAGTGAAAGGACTGATATCAGCCACTGCGCCTGCACAACCTCATCCAAAGCTCGGACACGGCATCCATCCCTTTCCCTGCCCAAACCGCTGCCCCCACTGCCTCCAACCTCTCCTCTGATAGCATACCGACGTCCTGGAGCTTCTTTCGTGCAAGATGAAGGCGTACTCACCGGGATCTTGAGGGTGTCGGTGCTGCCGCGCACGGTGAGCAGTGAGTATGCTCCTCCCGCTCTGGGCGATTAGGTAAGCGTGTTGCCACGTGCTCAGGCGTCTATCGTGAAACCCTCTTCGAAGTCCCTTCACTACTCGACTCGGAACGGTCCTATGATGATAGGACGTTGGTTGACTTCTACCAAACATAATTCTTGTGCGAAAACGACTCCGAAAAAAGCTCGACAAAAACATATCTAAGAACTCTCTAAGTAGGCTCACAGGGAGCCCAAGACAGCGAAACTCGCATCTAGTGGCTTCCTACAGCTCAGAAGCTTGGGGCACAGAAGGCGTTCGAATGATGTAAAGACGTTTTCATCGTAGCTTAGCATGATAGTACAGAATGAATATTATTTACGTTCAACCAATTAATTCCCCAATTTCTCAGCGTAGATGGCTTGTGCAGCTTTCAGCGCCTCTTCAACCTTGTCCGCATGAATCCCAACTCCCTGGGCTCCGTCTTGCTTGCCTCCAGCCTATCATCTAATGAGACCTCAAAATACCGTGAAGTAGTCGAACTACTCACCTTGCCTCCGAGAATCGCACTAACAGCATTGGCCCATTCGCGTCCGTCAAGCCCCTTCGCCTTGGCATCATCGGCGACAAAGTTGACGTGTGCAACCTTGCCTTGCTCTGAGTCGACGCTGAACACGTAGACGGATTTACCGAGCTTGCGTCCCTGCATGACGACGCTTTGTAGGATCTGAGACGAAATATTAGTGTCGATTTCTGGTTGTTGCGACTGTGCTGACCTTTGCATTGCCAGCTGCGTCAGCGATATTGGCAAAGAACGCCTGAGAGTTTGGCTGTTCCTTGAAGTAGCTAACAATACTATCGACAGCCTATGGGGGCAGTGCTTCAGCCTTTGAAAACTACGGCAAAGTAAAACGACCTACAGCCTTGTTCGCAGCATTCTCTTTATCCTTCCTCTGCTTGTCAAAGGTCTTACGGATGGCCGTCAAACGCTCCAATAACTGAGTCTTATGAATTAACGAGATATCGGCTTGATTGAGTTCCTGTGTGCATAACGCTTCAACAATACAAAGAGACAAGAGTATGTTGTATCCACTTACCACCTGGTATGTTTTCAGCCCAGCGTCCTTCTCCTTGCCATCTATCGCATCCAAGTGGTCTAACCTTGCCTTCAGACCGTCTGCAACACGCCTTACCTCGGCTGCTTCGTGACCTGTCACAGCTACGATACGCCGAATACCCTTAGCAATGCCAGACTCTTCTGTAATAACAAAGTCCTTGATGTCGCCCGTCTTGTTGACATGGCTGAATGGAGGTCAGCACGCAAAGGCCCACATTTAGCCGCAGTTACACTCACGTTCCGCCACAGAACTCGACGCTAGTCTTTCTCCACTTAGGATTCTCGAGGTCCTTGGCGATCTCGTCTACGTCGTATTCCAGAGCAACCACTCGCACAGGATCAGGATACGACTCCCCGAATACAGCTCGGAGACCGGGAATGTGTTGCGCGTCCTTCAACGTGAGCTCTTTACTGTACACCTTGACGTTGCGTTTGATCCAATCCTGGCTAATCTCTTCGATCTTTGTAAGCTCACTCGTCGCAATTTGCGACTTATGTGAGAAATCGAAGCGAAGTTTCGTCGGTGCAACCAGAGAGCCCTTCTGGTCTATGTGATCTCCGAGAACTTCACGCAGGCCAAAGTTGAGGATGTGAGTCGCTGTGTGGTTGTTTCGTAATGGCCAACGACGAAGCTGCAGATCTGGTGAGGCTGAGAAACTTGGTATGCAGTGCAGAACTTACCTCGTCATAAGATGATACGACTTCATCCCCAACCGATAGCGAACCGTACTTCAACTGACCTATATGAAGGACATAGCCGTTGAAGACTTGTACATCCGACACCTCGAACTCTGCGACGCCGTCGATCACTATACTGCCAGTATCGTGCTCTTGACCTCCAGACTCCGCGTAGAATGGAGTCTTGTCCAGAAGAAGACCGAACAAAGCGTCCTTTGAGATGTCCTGAGTTGATTGCAGGAATGACCTGTTGTGGTAGACGGCGACAACCTTGGACTGTGTAGTTCCCAAAGCTACCGACACTCAGTCTCGTGAAACACTGAAGGAGGGTGATGTACGTACAAAACTTGGCGGAGTCGTCAGTCTTGGGCACATCCGGATTCTTCTCAAGCGCGGCGATATCGTGTACATCGAGCTTGACAGTCTCCTTGTTCGCCTTCTTCTGAGCTTTGCTGGCCTCCTTCGAATCCGCCTGAGCCTGTTCAAACTCGGCCTCATCTATGGTCAGACCCAGTTCATCCGCCATGAGACGCGTGAGATCGACTGGGAAACCGTATGTATCATAGAGACGCCACACGTCCTTGCCAGACAATTTCTTCTCGCCCTGTTGTTGCGCCCGCGATACGTACTGATCAAACAGCTTCTCGCCACGGTCAAGAGTGCGCGAGAAAGATTCCTCTTCCTCATCGAGAATCTCCTTAACCTCGTCTACGCGCTTCGTCAGTTCAGGGAAGACATCGCCCTGGTCGTATCACGTTGTGAATATATGCAGTGTAAGGTCACAACACAAACGTACCATTTGTTCGATTACGACTGGCACTAATGACGAGAAGAATGAACCAATTGGAACACCGAGCTTTTTCCTGGCGTAACGAGCGCCACGACGGAGTATACGTCGAAGAACGTATCCTCTACCGACATTGTTCGGGACGCCCCCGTCGCTCAAAGCGAAGGTCAGTGTACGCACATGGTCAGCTATGACACGATAGGCAGTATCGATACCGTCGGCATCTTCGTTTCCGAATTTGCCGGCGTACGGCCGAACACCAGTTAGTTCCTGTATCCTCGCAAATATCGGGGTAAAGACGTCTGTGTCGTAGTTGGACCGCTTATTCTGCACGACGGAGACGAGACGTTCGAAGCCCATTCCCGTATCGACATGCTTCGATGGGAGAGGTCGAAGGGATCCGTCTTCTTCACGGTTGAATTGCATGAACACGTTGTTCCAGATTTCGAGAACGTCGGGGTCATCCTGGTTGACGAGATGGGCTGCGTTCCTGCCACCTATTCTGTCGTAATGAATCTCACTGTCCTAACGTAAACCTCTCGTATCACAGTAGGATTTACGTCCGGCTCACCTGCAAGGACCGCAGGGTCCGGTGGCTCCCATTTCTATTACAAGATGAGCATTTGAACAGTGAGTCTTTAAGTTAATAACATACCCCAAAAGTTATCCTTCGCGTTTCCAGGAAGAATGTGATCCTCAGCAACGCCTTGATCCAACCAGTATTGACGGGCCTCAGTATCGGGCTCAAGACCATTCTTGGGATCACCCTCGAAGTATGTGACATAGAGACGGTCCTTCGGAAGTTTGAACACCTCAGTCAGAACCTCCCACGAGTATTGAATGGCTTCTTTCTGTACTGAGTTCCATGAGTAGTCGGAGGGTGATGACAGTCTGTCCGTACCTTGAAGTAGTCGCCAAATGACCAGTTACCAAGCATTTCGAAGAAGGTATGGTGATAGGAATCTTTGCCAACATCCTCGAGATCTAGGATGTAAGAGACATTAGAAAATGCGGGATATATACCGGTGATATAATTCGCACCGTTATGCTTTCCTCCCGCCCGTATGCACTTCTGAGAGTTGAATGCACGCTTCAACTTGGCAAGATCGGAGTGAGGATCAACGGTGCCAAGGAAGATGGCTTTGTACTGGTCAAGGGCTTGTAAGTGGCGCAATGGATATGCTGCTGTGACTCACCTGGTTCATACCAGCATTGGCGAAGAGCAGAGTTGGGTCCTCGTAAGGGATAGTGGACGAGGAGGGGACATAGGTGTGGTTCTTTGACCTAAAGTAGGCAAAGAAGTCCTCCCGGACTTTGGCTGCTGTCCAGGTGCTTGCCATCCTTGCTCTGAGGGGACGAGATGAGAGTCTGAAGGGAAACGCGGCGACTCTCATCCAGTCACTTTATAATCTCTGAAATAATCTTTATCGACAAGTCACCAGCCAGCGTCTATGGAAGCTTGACCCCGCACATAGACGCCAGTCACGCGAGAGGAGACAAGGCGCGTCTCTGCGTGGCACGTTCTGGCTTTGTCCTCGTCCTTGACGTTAATAACCTCCAACTACCCAAGACGGCCGCCAGATAGCACTTTAACGCGTTCAAGATGGAAGCAAAGCTGTCAGTGGCATTATCCCTCCAATAGTTGCATGCTCACGTTCGCTGTCGCGCAGGAAAGCTCTCAAGGTGGTCGAGCTGAAAGAGATCCTGTCCAAGGCTCAGGTCTCTCTCACAGGCAAAGCCAACAAGGCAGATCTTATTGCCAAGATTCTTGCATCTCCTGAAGCACTTGCCGTGGCTGAAGGCCCTTCAAACGAAACACCGTCGGTAAACGCAGCGCCAACAACCCAACCCGAACCAGTAAGTACATCGCTGTTCATACGCCACCCAGCGACCCACATATCCTCTCTAGGTTCCTACATCTCTCGACACAAGTAAGTGGTGTGTATATTGCTCTGAGACATAACCTATGTTTGCTACTAGCTTCGGCACCTCCTGCCAACGGCCCACCAACGTCTCAGAAGACAGACGTCACACCCGACGTTTCAACTGTACCCCCACCAAACCCGCCACCCAGTTCTGTTGGTAATCATAAACCGAATTCACCTCCTGCCTTATTGATATGTTAATAGGACCCTGTAGTGGAAAAGGATGACAAACCTACAGACGATGCCAGTGCACCTGCGACTGAGGAGGAAGACCCAGAGCTTGCAAGGCGTAAAGCACGGGCTGCCCGCTTCGGTATCCCCCTGGTTGAGCCAACCAAGCCCAAAACATCTACCAAGCAACAACCGCAAAACAAGCGCACTCCCAAATTGGCAACTGCAGAAGTGAGTGTTGCCGTTCATTATCACAGTACGAATTTAGAACGCAAGTCTCCCAGGAACAAAAGCCTGAGGTTTTAGCTTCTCGCGCACAGCGATTTGGTATCAAGACTACAGGAGCTGCTGAACAGAAATCTGCTCCAGCAGGTCGAGGTAGTAAACGTGCGGCACCTGCGTCGGAAAGCGTTGATCCTGAAGAGGCGGAAAGACGCAGGAAGCGGGCTGAACGTTTCGGTCTTAACAAGACATAAGTGAGTCTTGTCGCCTGTATTGATTCCCACCGTCGTTAACATGTGCACAGGCGACTGTTTAGATGTACATAGTCAATAGTGTCGTCCATGCTGGTTGTGTTCATCCGGACTATCGCTGAGTTCTTCGTGTTTACTGTACTGCTGAGTAATCTACTTTGTGCTGAACCTCCTTGGACGCTATCAAGGACATACCCGGTCGGGTGTACTCGTATACAGCCATGTCTCAGACTACATGCGGTGTTGAGCCATGTGACAGGTGTATGCTGAGTTTCGCCCGGTGAATGTCAATTTGGGACCCTGTTTTATTGCTCAAGGCAAACAATGTAGACGGACAGTGCAACATCAGTATATCGTATGACTGTTTCAAAGGCTTGATGAAAGGTACGGATTCGATTCTGACTGAGTAGGGAACCTCTACTTCCACGCAGCACGACAACACAGATTTCTGTCTCGGCACGGAATTTCCTGACTTATGTAGGAGCCCAGTCTTCGTTACCCTTGCGATAGTCGGCGTTAAGCGCGAAACGACCACAGTGTCATTTACACTACGTACTACATATTTGCTCTACATATAAGCCCCCTGCCCAGCGTGAGATTCTTATAGTGTCATCAATATATCGAGACCAGGTATATAATGCGCATACAAGGTAGCTATAGCAGTTTGGTCGAGATGGTAATTGCCGATGGTATGCATGTGGCGGTTCTGCGCCCCCTGTACCCTACAACAACTTCCTCGTAACCCTGGGCAAGGGCATGGCCTGAGGCGATATACTTAAGCAGACCGTAAGAATGTCTCATCGTTACTCGTGTATACAGCACGAGCCGCAGCAAGCGCTACAAATCCCTATATCGTCTCACCCAACTCGCCGAAGAGCGCACGAATGACGACCATGTTCAAGGGACGAAGAGCAGAAAGCAATAATGGATGGACGGGTTACGGTCCTTGGCCATACACTGTCCTCGATGAAGCTGATCTCACGTACCACATCGAGCGGCTCGCTCTTGTGCATACGGAGGGCCAGACGAACTCTTTGACCATCCAGCCATTCCCAGCCCCCGACAAGAACCAGGATCGCCACACAGTTACCCATTGGGAGACACCCCAAGGTGTCTGGAATGTATACGCTATCTTTGACGGTAAGTGGTAGCTTTTATTCACTATGATTGCCATATTAATATTCGTGTACACGCGTGTCACAGGGCATGCCGGTCATGAGACGGTAAATCATGCACACGCAAACCTCATACCAGCTTTGGAGTCAGCTGTGTTGTCTGCTCAGTCTTCAGCACCAGAGGGCCAGCCGCTCGATCCCGCACGAGTAGTCGAAGTGCTGAGGACAGCCGTTGTCTCGTTTGATGATGAAATCACCCAACGCTTGCTTGATCTGTTCCCTGGTGGCCCAGAGGCTCTGTCCAAATTGTCTGATGAAGAGATACGCGCGATCTCCGTCGTCGACGGGCGACCTCACCCTGCCATCCCGCCATGCGTCGCTGGGTCTACAGTGCTCGTCGCGCTCTTGGATCCTTCACGCCAACTGTATGTCGTCAGTCTAGGAGACAGTATAGCAGGTATGTCACTACGGTCATCTCAGTATAGTAAACTTTGGTAACTGATTGAGTATATAGTCTTGGGCTCAAAGGACGCTGAGGGCTCATGGAAGGCGGAGCTGTTGAGTGCTTTCCACAACGGAGTGAACCCAGCAGAAGTCGAGAGGCTCAAGAGTGAGCATCCCAACGAGCCCGACTCCGTCACCAACGGGCGGGTCCTCGGAGGAATCGCTGTTACAAGAGGTATACCACTGTTCTCGCTTCCGTCCTCGTTCGTAGTTCTGATTATCATGATAGCACTGGGCGACCACATCTTCAAGCTTCCCAGCATCTACGCCGACAGGGTATTTAGGATTGCTTACGCAGACTCCCATATCATGGGCAAGGCAGACGGGTTCCTTCCGAAATGTCTCACTCCACCGTATCTGTCCAATGTTCCGGACGTCAAGCACGTCGACCTTAGCACTGGAGAACCAGGAGACAGAGTCCTCTTGTTGGCATCCGACGGACTAGGCGATTTGAAGAGCGAGCACAACTCGCTTCCGCTCCCGCTTGCTGAACGTTGGGTCAAGATTGCTGCAGAATCGAAGAAGCCAGCGATGGCAGTGCTACGAGATGCTATGGGGGGTGACGACTTGGAACAAGTGTCATTTTGGATTACTGTGGAGATGGAGGACTCATGGATGGACGATACTACTATCGTTGTCACGAGGTTGTAGGTTATGCTGCGATGCTTTGGGGGCCTACTGCTAAAGCTTACTTACAAATTGAACTCTGGTGTACTACTATTGCCATGATATTCTCAGTTATGGTGAATAAACAATGCTGTTTGACTCACCATCCAGTACTCAGTACTCAGTCACGGTGTTTGGTGATTATGTGATGTCATGATTGTACGTACATAAATTCCAGACATGGGAGACCTCTGAGCTTTTTGAACACGAACGTACAATCTCAGTTCACTGTTCTCACCCCAGTGGACGCTGTAGACCACGGCGGCCGAGCAGCACGACGCAGAGTTCGACTGAGTGCGAGGCAGATATATTTGAATAGGCGCGTGAGAAGATGTGTTGGTCGCGTTGTTAACCTCGCTGTGCCTTGCTCTCCTCCGTCCTCCATCCTCTCCTCCTCCTCCTTTCCTCTTTCTCTCCTCGCCGCCATCGCGTGCATCCTAGAGCCTGCGGCTTCAAGGCGAGCACACCGCTCTGCTGCGCACAACGAGCTCGATCTACACCCCGCGAACCATATACCCTCTTATGTTCCGTCATGCCGTCAACTAGTCTAATCCGTAGTTCGAAACCTTTCTCACTGTCTGCCCTCTATGTTCTCGTCCTCGCCTCTTCATCCACCGTCTTCGCGGATCTTCCTCTCGTGGCTTTCGATCGTATGGGAAGAGTTGGCTTAGCAGGCTCTTTCGCTGGTCTCGACGTCGCCAACTCTTCGTCCTCTCTTTCTTTTGACCCTACCTCAGCTACCCTCCTTTCCCGCGCACCAGACGGTTCGCTAACACGATTAGGATCCACCGACTCCGGCGGAAGCATATTCTCGGCATGTGCCCTCGCAGACACTGTCTACGTCGCAGGCAACTTCTCTTCGATCGGTGGAACCTCCGCCTCTAACATCGCATCATACTCCCCATCATCCGGTACATTCGCTGCCCTTGGAACAAATGGACCGAACGGACCAATTCACTCTCTCTTCTGCGACGGCTCCAACAACAACATATGGGCGGGAGGACGGTTCTCGTCGCCAGCACCAGCAGTTGCAGTCTGGGGTGTCAAGTCTTCGTCGTGGTCGCCACCTCCATTTGGCGGTCTATCCGGTGCAGGCGGAGAGGTCTTATCCATCACATCCAACTCCTCTCAGAACAGTCTCATCTTCACTGGTTCCTTCCTCACCTCGTTTGGGAACAGCTCCGTTGCGCTCAACGGAACGAATAACCCAAATGTCCCCTTCTCTCCCGGAGCGACACCTTTTTCCTCCTCTCTGGTCCCTGTTCCTCTCGCAAACGCACAGATAGATGCTTCACCGTCAACAACGGTGGCTGGCTTCAATAACATCAACAACACGTTATGCCCTGCAGGCGCAGACGGACCCGGCAACAGTTGGTTCGCTCAGGATGGAGCAGAGGCTTTCATCACTGTCAGGAAGTTCAGCTTCTTGAGTGCAAGTGGTGTTAGGTTGGGAAATACGTTCTTAGAAGGAAGGGGCACCACTGGCTTCAGGTAAGCATGATGTCAAATTCTCCTGTCTCTATTTCACTTTAACACGTCGTGTAGTTTGACTACTATCCCAGACAATGTGGTGCGTACGCTGCATTTCACGGACCCACATACTGGCCAAAACCAGACCTGTTCGAATCTATGCCCCCTCTTAACCGATCCCACCATCCCCTACCAAGATTTCCTCTTCGACTCCTCTCTCGACATCACCGGCTTCCAACTCACCCTCTCAGAATGGCAAGGCGCATCCTCAGGCCTTCATCTTCTCCAGCTACTGTCTTCCGGAGCCTTCGCTAGCTCTATACAAGCTGACAATGGCGTCAGCTGTTTCGCACCGAATGCATCTAGTACGGCACAGACAGGAACTTGGAACGAGAAAGACGTTCAGACCAACATTCCCGGAACGATTCAGGCAGTCTTAGTCTCTGATGTGAGCGTAAACACTCCTGCCGCCCAGGGCCCGACCTTTACCTGGACGCCTTACGTATCAGCTTCTGGAGACTACACCGTCAATTTGCTTGTCCCAGGCTGCACGAATCTCCAGGACTGCGGTCTTAGGACATCGGTCAAAGTCACTGTCTTTCCCGGTGGCGGACAGTCGCCATTCGTAACGACCGTTTCCCAAGAAAACACGGACGATAAGGTTACGCAGATCTACAGCGGACCCGTCGTTCCTACCTCCCCAGACTTCTCCATGACCATCAACATGGCTCTCGCCGATCAACCGGCCGGAAAGGGCCAGAACGGCCAGTACGAGCTCGTTGCCGACAGAGTACAGTTGGTGTTGAACAGCGCCAACTTGACATCTGTACCAACCGGTAACGTTACCAATGGTACTGCTGGCGGCGAAACGACATTTGGCTTCCTCGAGTGGCCTTTGTCGCAGACGGACAGCGTAACCACTACCGGAGTACTGCCCAACAGCTCAATCACTTTCCTGGATAACGCCGGTTTTAGCCTTTTCAGTGCGCTGGGTGGACCATCCTCTCTCCAGGCGGATGCCGCTTCCGCCATTGCTGTCTCCGTACAACACCCCTCCGGCACTGTGTTCATCGGTGGTTCGTTCGCGCTGTCTTCGGGTTCTGCTCAGGGCGCTTCGAATATCGCTCAGTGGAAGAATGGCCAGCTCAGCAAACTTGCTAAAAATGGATTGGATGCCGCGGTCAGTGTGTTCGTGTTGAGTGCAGACGGGTCGACTCTCTTCGTGGGTGGTAGCTTCAAGGATGCCGCTGATCATTCGACCGGTGGAAAGCTCAGCGGCGTGGCATCATACGATGTACAGAACGACGCATGGACATCGCTGGATGGTGGAGTGAATGGTGCTGTAACAGGACTCGATATCTCGTCGGATAACCTGCTGTTGGTTGTTGGAAACTTCACCAGCACTGGGGATGGGGCTGAAACTAATGGTCTTGCGGTCTGGAATCTGACCAGTAAGGCATGGGTTAGCCCCACGGGCTTCTTGGTCGGAAAGATGACTTTCGTTGGTAACTCGACGGCTCCTGGCAAAGGCGAGGAGCAGTCCCAGCTTCTCGGTGGAAGTGTCTCCGCATCTCTCAGGTTCGGCGCTGCGGGATTCGTAACCATTCAGGATGGTAACTCGAATAACGGCGGAGTACCAACGATCACCCCCTTCTCTGCCCAGGTACAGGCCGCATCGAACGACACCACAGCTATCGCCAGTAACACCACCTCCAATGCCAAGAGGCATCGCGCACATAACCGCAGACGAGCTAACGTTTTGGGTGGCTGGATCGGTGGTCTTTTCAGACGGCAGTCAGGCACCACCGCGAACCTCGCTCCGCTCCCTAATATCACACCGTCAAATTCGCCCACCGTCCTCGCAGGTGCCTACTGGACAAATTCGAGCACCAAACGTGAGAACGCCATCCTAGGAGGCAACTTTACCTACACCACGACAACCGGTGGTACTGCCCAAAATATCGCACTCTATGATCTCGAAGTCGGGGCAGTAACCGCCCTTCCGGGCAATCCGGTCAATGGGACTGTCAGGTCTCTCCTGGTCCAGGGCGATAACTTGTATATTGGTGGGAGCCTCACCGTTCAAGGGACCAATTTCGACGGCTTCGCTGTGTATAACTTGGCTCGGCAGGAATGGGACACCGTTGGATTCCAGCCGTTGTCCGGTTCATCAGGCTCGTCTGGCTCAGGAGTCGTCGTCAGGACTATCACTGCGTCTGTGTCTCAGAGCAATACGATAATCGTAGGAGGCTCGTTCAGCCAAGCCGGTAGTACGTCGTGCAGGGCCATCTGCTCATTTGACACTGAGTCGAAAGCTTGGAGTGCTTTGGGGAATGGTATTCAGGGTGAAGTCGCCAGCGTTTCATATGCAGGAGTGCGTACTTTTGGGCTCTCATATATCCCTTCGCATTATTCATATTCACTTTTTGACAGAATTCAAGGGATACGATTGTAGCTGCGGGCTCGCTGGCCCTCGCTGACGGCACTGGAGCCAATGTCGTGGAATATTCCATCTCTAACAGCACCTGGTCAACTGTTGGTGGATCTGGCCAACTCCCTGGCCCCGTCACGGCCGTGGAAGTTAACAACGGCAATGCGAGCAGCATCTTTGCCGCTGGGAAATCAACTGACGGCTCCTCGTCTTTCCTGTCATTCTGGAATGGTGAATCTTGGAATGCTGTTGGTACGTGGCTTGCCTTCCAGTCATGACTCGTCTCATACTCCTGATTTCTAGGATCGACTTTCGAGGGCACGACGGATGTGTCTCAGTTAACAATGGTCCCATTGCAAAACACGCACAGCGCCAATGGTGTTGTCGAGCCCGACCGTATGCTCTGGATCTCTGGAAGTCTCGCTGATTCGTCGTTCGGCAATGCTTCTTCTGCCTTATTCGATGGTCAACAAATCATCCCATACGTTGTCTCGACTACTTCTTCTGGTGATCCTGGAACTATCGCATCCTTGATATTCTCTTTCTCCAGTTTCTCCTTCAATCAGCGACGTAAGTTTTCCTACAGAATAATTAGTGCTTATATACTAAAGCCGTTATAGACTTCCTCGCTACCGGCATTGTGATTCTCATCTCCATCGCCATCGCTGCCGGGGTTGTATTCTGGCTTGCTTTGGTCGGTATCTTGTGGACATTGTTCGCCAGAAGAGAGGACAAACTCAACAAGTACGACGTCGCGGACGCAGATGATGACGATTCAATGACCCATCGGCCATCGTCGCTCCTTGAGCACATCAACGCTGCCACCAGAACAACTATCATCGGCAGTCCATTCGGACCCCAAGATGGCGAGAAACATGCAGAAGCCGGTGGTCCAGCTGCCGCTGCGTCATCTGATCCATTTGGACCTGATGCGAGCAATTTTGCCCGCGCAGATACTCCCTCTGATGCGATAGGTGGTCTCCTTTCCGGAGAGGATGCTAGTCGCCCCGCTCATGCGAGATACTCTTTCGATGGAGCTGGCGAAGGTGAACTGCCTATGACAGCCGGTCAAGAGCTAGAGATCCTGGATGACAAAGACGCAGCGTAAGTTCGCTTCAGTTCACGATAAACACAGTACAGTGCTGAACTCTTTCTTCTAGTTGGTGGTACGCTCGAGACGCAAGGACTGGACAAGAAGGTGTTGTTCCTGCAGCATATGTTTATTAGGATTTTATTCTCTTCTTTTCTCCGTATCGATCGAACTGTCCTTGTCTATACTGGCTTCCATATTTCACTTTTTGCAGTCATACCTTTCTTATGTTCATATGTACGAGATCGACCTGCAGGTCGTTCATTTATGGTCACTCAGCCCCACATAGCACTTCGATTTAGCGTACTTAGATACTACACTTGTTCATAATACCCTCAGACATTGTATACACACAGCAAGCACAGCAGAACACAACGTTTGCGAGACATGACGGACAGAATCACTATGAAAGATATACTTTAGTACCGACTGGGAAGTGCAGGAAGGAAGACATACCTGTAGCAGAGGATCACGGAAATGCTTCTGGCTGTTGTGTATGAAACCAACTCTCGTCCTGAAGTCTTCTCTCCGCTTCTGATCTCTGAACTCGCGCACATGCCTGCCAGCCTCGCGTGCCTCTCCGCGATTACGGGCCTTCACGACTTCTGTGCCACTACCGAACGCACCGTAGCCTCCCTTCGTAGGTACAAGAGAGGAATTCTTGTCCGCCAGAAGCTTACGCACGAGAGCTGCTCCTGAGTCGGGGTCCTGCGGTTTATTGTTGACTGGGCGGAACGATTGCGCGTAATAGCGTCTCAGAGTGCGATGGCCTATCCGTGCGCCTGAGGGCAGGACGAGTTCATACGGAGAGTCTCCGTAGGCGACCTGGTTATCAGACAGCTCGTCTGAATCAGTATCCTCGTCTGAGTCAATATCGGATTCCGCCTCTTCCTCAACGACTTCGTCAACCTCTGCCATCTCCTCATCGTCGTCAACATCCTCCCAGTCCTCTTCCACCTTGACGTGTACCTTCCGCGACTTCTTCGACTTTCTGCGCCTAGGGCCGTCAGGATACGATGTCGAGAAATCGTAGAAATCGGACAGCTCCAGGCGATCGCCCTCAGAGTCGTATGCGATCTTGCAGTGTCCTTTATCGAGCATGTGTTTTCGTACGGCGTCCAACGTGCGGAAATTTCTGCCTTTGTCGTTGCAGAAGATGCAAACATTTCCAACGGCGATCTTTTCGCCTAGGTATGTGACGAGACCAGTAGGGTCAACAAGGTAGTCGGCGTCAGGGATGAAGAACGAATGGGTTGCAGACATGTGCGTGAGGTTGGCCTCGAGCGACGAGGATGGTTCAGGACAAAAGAGACATTGGGATGGCTGCAAGCGTAATCTTGAGGCAGCGATCTTTTCGTCTATCGTCTGGTTGACTTCTGCCTCAGTTGCATCTGCGTCGACTGTCAGGCTGACACCGGCTAACTGCTTTGTGACTTCCTCGGCCACAATTGTCTCAGCAGGTGCTGTGGTTTCTTGCTCTGCCGGGGCAACCTCTTCGACGGCCTCCTCGGAGGCTACTTTCTGTGCGGCTTTCGCAGCGGCCTTAACCTCGTTCTCCTTGTGCTTCTTCGAGTTGATATGGGATCGGTATGCATTCTCAGTGGTATAGTTTTTACTACAAAAATGAGTCGACGCCTAGAAAGACGTAGCTTGTCACTCACCCGCATGTCTCACAGAAGGAGCCCTTAGGAGAAGCCATGATAGCGGTCTCCGCTCTGCGATCTAAAACTTTCTGGTTGAAGATCTCTGCACTGACAGGAGGTAGTCCAGCGACTCGACGCTTCATGTTGTATCTATGATGGTCAGAGCGGTAATGCTCCCCTGATACGAAGTAAGCCATCTCTCACATCTCTGGAGTTGAAAAGCATTCTTACTCTGATCATCCGCCGAAAGAAAAGCAATCGAGCAAGAGAGGCATGTAAATAGCCCATTGGTTGAGTACTCGGCCTGTTCTGAGCCAGCGAGAGACATAGCAGCGTTGTACTTGTGGTGTGCAAAAATAGAAAGATGTGATGAGGGTAGAACTGGTGGTGGTGGTTTGGGAGAAAGGATGAGAAATCATGAATTTCTGAGTAAGCTCGGTAAGACTCAGGGATCAGTAACGGGCGCTCCGCAACAACTGATCTGTCACACGTGGTAAGTACCAGATCGTATCTGCTACAGCGTCACTCAGGCTGACAATGGTTGGTTTAAACAAACTTCACTCGAGCTCAAGCATGTTTGGCAAGACCAGTTTACTCGCAAATATGACATGTAATATACAGCCCTAAAAGAAAATTTTTGTCACCAACCGACGGACTCATTGAATAGTAACGGTTAAAAGGACGGCGTTCCCATCGACAGCAATTCCTGTATGACGAGCTGTTAGATACCTTGAGAGAATTATACGAACCGGGATTACCGTGGTTGACGCCATTTGAACCAGCAGGCATAACACCAGTTAACGTCTGCGCCGTAGTAGAGTATGTGACGCCGCTGTGGCTAGTCGTCCCAGTGGCAGCTTTAACCAGAGCATCCCTGTTAAAATGCAAAGTTTTTTCAGCCGCAGGAAGGTTTCCGGGGTGAATAACTTTGGCAATTACCTTCCGATGTTATACCCGTTAGGTGCAATTGTGTGACCCTCAAAAACATTCTCCTCTTGTGACGCACTGCGACATCATGTCAGCTCAGTGTGGCTGTAGATCAATGAAACATCACGTACGCAAGGAACAGTGCACCGGTGTTGGCAAGGGGCCCATTTTGACGGAAAACCCTGCAAAAGAGACATTTAGTCAAGGTTCTACTTCCCGTCCGCATATGCAAGCCGACCTAAAGTGATTTCCCCCAACGAGACTTTCTCCACAAGTACCGATCCCTGCATTGCCAAAGTCTTGCCTGATCTCAACGGTTTGGTTGACCGCTCCGTTACCGTCTCCGAGATTGGCAGACTGGGGATCGCCAAGGTGAATTCCCAAGCACTCCGTAGAGCTGCAATTGACAACATGAGTTTGCGAATAGCACTTTAAAACATTCAGATAACTCACAATCCGATAGCTTGTGCAAAATTGACGACGCCATCGTCAGTCAAGACGGCAGGTGAACTTAAACCAGAAATGACAACCTGGAAGGCAACGTTCAGTATTGGGGCTACAATTTATGTATGACACGTACATTAAGAGGCTCTCCACCGCCTGAGCCAGCATTGTCCAGCCAAGAACCCCCGTGAGTGGTAGGATCCACAAAAGCCACGGCGGCAGCTTGCTGGGCGGCGGGCAAGGCGACGACAGCGGATGTCACGAGGAACAGAGCAGAGAGCAGCTGGAACATGCTGGGAACGATGCTGGGCTGAGTCTGAGAGCCGGGGCTGAATACATCGGGACGACAGAGCGCATGATTTTATAGCAGTTTTGTGTCGCTGTGGGAGCGGAAGCCAGATGGTGCAGTGCTTCTCATCGAAGACGGGCTTCGCGCGAGAGAGTCAGCGTGGACAGCGGGGAACGTTTGAAAATGCAACGCATGGAAGCAGCCAAAGATAGATGGTCATAGACTGCCAACGGCTGCGTTGGTCTGTCAGCGTTGCCCCCACCGGGACACTTCCACTCACCATCATTCATGTGCTGGATGCCCCACGAGCACTAGCAGCGACACCGCTAAATAGGGGATCTGCGTGGATGTTAAGTTCTTTGACATAGCACGAACGTTCCCTGGCCAGTATCGCGCTGTTGTTGTCGCGGGAAAAGAGGCGGGCTTTGTGGGAACTACCTTGTAGTGCTATGCACACACACGTGCAGCAGGCATGTTCTGTGGAGAGAATCTGAGAGAATCCTCGTGGCCTTAGCGAATTCAGATGACAAGAAACATCTTGCCACACTGGCATCAGACGGCGACGAGTTCCTGGAATGCGAGCTTGGTCGCAAGGGTCGCGATGCTCGCGATACAGACCAGCGAGCAAGCGATGCAGCCATCTCGCCCATCATGCCGGAAACCTAGACGGGCAACTCTGGTAATCGTCTGCCCTATTTCGGCCCCTACCATAGCGGCCTTGCATGCAGCGTTCAAGACACATTGGCGCATAAAATTGTTGACGGTCTGCGGTAGTATGTAGTGGATGTGAGCATGCAACGCCATCCATGGCTGTTCATTTTGCGGAGAGAAGTAGGCTCGTGAACCAGCCTCTATATACCTCGTACCTCGGAATAGAGGCTGGGACTGAACCGCGCGTTTGATAGAGAG
>JAXQGN010000493.1:0-20289 GCA_037039805.1 Irpex sp. M6601 | reverse complement strand
ATAACGAATAAGCTGATTTGATATTCACATATTCCAAAGGCCATTTGAAGTCTGTCGGAACCATGATTCCCCAGCTACCTCAAACAGCGCACCCAGCACAACGTCCGCATCGGCGCCAAAGCCGCCGTCTACACCTCTGCTATACTTGAATACCTTACGGCGGAGGTTTTGGAGCTTGCTGGTGCGTTTCGCGTTTGTTTCTCTTTGTTTCGTCCTTTGTTCTTTCTTTCTCGACTCCGTCGTCTTTCTCCCATCTCCCTGCCGTCCCATCTCCTTACTCCTTTCTTTCTACACCCCGAACTCAGCACCCTCTCCCCGACCTACCCACACCCCACACACCCGCCCCACCAACCTCTCACCTTAACCCGCCCCCCCCCAACAATATCCATACAACAAATACTGACTGACGCTAACCCACCCCTCACACAGGCAACGCCTCCAAAGACCTGCGCGTAAAACGCATCACCCCGCGCCACCTCCAGCTCGCCATCCGTGGGGACGAGGAGCTCGATACGCTTGTGAGGGCTACTATCGCTGGTGGAGGTGCGTTTGAGTTTCTTTTTTTGCGTCGAGGTTCTTTCTTCTTTGCCTGCTTTTCTTTTCTTTCCTTCGTCTTCGTCTTCGCCCCTTCCCCTCTCCATCCTGCTTCTCCATTCATCACACCTCTCACCCCCCTTCTCCTCCTACACTTACCTACCCCCCATTTCCCTCCCCTTCCGCCGACCCTATCCCCCCATTTCCCTCCCCTTCCGCCGCCCTCTACCCTCCGAAACTCCCAACCTCAACCTCTATTTCGAGCGACCCTCCAACCTCTTTCGAGCGAAACTCCAATTTGCCTACAACACTCTACTCTAACTCTAACCCGCAATACCGAAATCAACGCTGACGCTTTCCTCGCTCCCCACAGGTGTACTCCCATTCATCCACAAGAGCCTCACGGCCGCGCAGAAGGGGAAGAAGGCACAGCCTGTCGAGGGCGCCCAGTGATCCACCATTACTCCTTCCTTAGCTCCTTCTCCTTCTCCTTCTCCCCGTCGTTTCGCACAGGTAGCCCCCCAACATCCTGTATCCAGCTTTCCCCCTTCTTCCTCTTTTTCTCATGCTCGTCTAGTCCCTCCTGCTCGATCTCTCTACTCTTTAATCTGCATGTTCTCTTTATTCGTCTCTGATCATGATGTGAGGTGCTGGTTTTGTAACAGTATACACTATAACAACGCTTGTTTTGAGCTTGTTCGTGGCCGTGGCCGTGGGAGTCGTCATCCATCGAGATTGTACGTTCTTTCATGTAAACGTTGGAGAGTGAAGAGAAGAGTGGATGGTGAAGTGCTGAGGTGCGCGTTGTGTTGACTTGGATACTGATATTGACGTTCGTGAATGTGGACGTCCAGTGAACGTCCAGTACCAGGAGGCTATACGGCGTTGCAAGTAGTGTCCACCTGGACCAACACCACTGCCTGAGAGGTGCCTGCTGCTTTGAGCTCACATTCGAATGTACATTGTACGTGCTCCGTCGCTGGTACGCAAACGACGCTTTCGTGTTCACGTTCTCTTCTAACCTCTCTTACTTAGCCGTAGTACATTCTAGTCGTTTCGTTTCGTTTCGTCCCGACTAGAGTCACCGGCGCTCCTAGTGCGCACGGAAGACGTACGCCTCATCTTCACATCCTTCGTCTTGCCATTTATCGTTCAATCGACACTGGACAGTCTTACTATCGCTCGCGTGATTTAGATTCTGAGGGTGGTGGCTGGCGAGCATGAGCAGGCTGAATGTGCCTGTCTGCCAGGTCAGGAGTTATTAATAGTCAGAGCAGGTCAAGTCATTCATCGTCGTCTTGTATATCCGAGTCGACTCGGAGGCGCACGTTCAAACACTTCCGGGCTTCCACTGACAGGTTCTCCTTGCTGTACCAGCACCCTCCTTTACTCGCCTCTCGTCCAGACGTCCCATCTCAGACTCAGGCCAGTGCGCGTACGCGTTCGAGCTACCTCGGAGTCTAGTACGTGCTCCGTCGTCTACGTGCTCCGTCGCTGAACGCTTTCGTGTCTTTCAACCTCTCTTACTCTTAGTTGCCAGATGGTTCGTCGACTCGGAGATCTATAGAACGCACGCACGGAAGACGTACAGCACGCACTTTCTTCACGTCCGAGTCTTCCATCTTATCTTTTACGTACTTACTCATCGTTGCCCTACTGGCTCTCGCTCAAAGAGGCCACTAGCATCCTGATAGCACTGGTCAAGATTCACATGCACAGGCTGGGTACTCCGTGGCCGGCGAGATGCTGCCAGTGCCAGTGATGTTCCGGACAGGTCAACTTGATTATTCATACGCTATTCATCGTCCGAGTCGTTTTGCATCCCGAGTCCAGAACCTCAGCCTCGGATTCCGTTTCATTTTGTCTAGATCTCCTGGCCCTTGGACTAATCTCCCAGACTCGGACATTCCAAGTTCATTGCGAACTCGAACTCGGCCACCGGCTAGCCCGAGATCCTGCCAGTGCTCAGGTAAAAGCAGCCCCTC
Organism: Irpex sp. M6601; assembly: GCA_037039805.1. Lineage (NCBI taxonomy): Eukaryota > Fungi > Basidiomycota > Agaricomycetes > Polyporales > Irpicaceae > Irpex > Irpex sp. M6601. Next base: position 17,770 of record JAXQGN010000493.1, on the reverse strand, counting down.
GGACTTGCACCGTTTCACTTCGACTCTCCCGCCGGCAGGTAAGCTCTATGTAGACTTTCAAGCTTTGAACGCATGATATGATATTGTCTTCCAGGATCTCCGAAGCTGCCAGTGTGTCCTTCTGCTGTCATCCCTGACCTGATTTGCGTCTTACTATACTAATATTTCGTTTAGCTTATTTACCGTACACAATCTATCTCGTGCAGGATGGAGGACTACGATCCTAGCATGGAGGAATGGGAAGTAGGCACCCCCTTCATCTTCTGTTTACCTATCGATATCCTAGCTCTCTCCAGCCAAGTCCTACGTGTACTGTATGTGACTCGGATTGGTGGCCCGGGGCTCATGATCAGGATCGCGGCGGTGCCTCAAGTTGAGAGATCGTGACTCGAATTCTAGTACCGCGGTTTAGGACACCTCTGCCGCCTTTGAATGCATGTATGCGAACTTTCTTACTCTATACCGTCGGGTTCAAGTTGGCCGTGTTACCCGTCGCTGCACTTTCAACCGGCTTAAGTAGTGCCTCCTCCTCAGGCTTGTGTTCAATGGAGGTAGCTGCCAATGTGCTACTGATAGTGATGGTCTGTGGGCAATTATGTTCTCTTGTATTTAGGATTTGCCTTTCTCTGGTAGTTACTATGTGGAAGAACTTGGAAACCCTTGTTCAACAATGCATACTCTTCATGATCACTCGGAATGGTTTGAAGTTGGAGGTGCTGAGGCCTAGGGCAACATGGTCAGCACTTCTCAAGCACATCAGATGTCATACATGTCATGCTCAGTCTATGTATACACAATAGACTCTTGATAGATTGCCAAAATAATGTGACAAGAAGAGCACTTTCACGGTGATCGTTCAAAGAAGACTTCCTTATTAGGCCTTGGGGTGTAAAACTTGATGCGCCCGTATTTGTCCTGCACAAACAGACCCCGAATTTTGAAGGCGCCAATCCCAGGTAACCTCTGCGGTCGCCGTCGAGTCCCTTCCTCGCTGGCCAGCTTCTGTCTTTGTCACCTCACACCACGTACCCAAAAAAGCTCCTTGCTGACATTCGCTTGTCATCAGCCGAGCACGCACACAGCTCCAGGACTCCCGAGCTGCTTACATATCTCAAGTTCCCTTTAATTCGCTGTCACACGCTTCGTGTCTCTCGCTTTTCGTACACCGCACTTAATCGACTTAATAGCAACGATGATCCCGCTCTCTAGACGAACGACAGCCCGTGTGCTGTCCTGCTCTCGACAGTCACTCCCCCGCCCCGCCCGTCTGTACTCCTCGCCCTCCGCACGAGTCGACGCACCCGCTCTCTCAGCCTCCTCCGCCCCTCCCACCACACACGACTACCCCGCCTACCTCCCTCAGAACCAGAATGCCCAGAAAGACGGCACTGCTACCACAACCTCGCGAGGCAGCTCCTTCGAGGAAATGCGCCGCTTCCTCGCCGAAGACCGCCGCTACACCCTCCTCCCCACGCCGCTCCCCCAAACCGACCACTCCGCCCTCGACGACCACTACTTCCCCGAAACCGCCATGCAAGACCAGATCTCCATCGTCGACGCCTGTCTACACAACAACTACGACATCCCGCGCGCCAAGGAGGTCTTCGAGCGGCTCCGGCGCGACGCTCGCATGTCTTCGCTCCTGGGCACGAAACTGTACAACGCGGTGCTGACGGGGTACGTGGAGATGGCGGTCAAGGATAAGGAGAGGAGCGATTTGTGGGTTGAAGATGCCGTGGCGCTGTACGAGGCGATGGAGTCAGGCGAGAACGGCGTCCAGCCCACCGCGAACACCTACGCGAACATGCTCGTCCTGTGGATACGCGTCGAAAATCAAGAAACTGGACCCATTGCGGCTATGACGACCGTGTTGAAGCCGCTGACGTTGTTGAGGCGGGTCGTGGATAGGGAGATTCCGGTTACGCTGGTTATTACGGATAAGGCGTTCACGAGCAGCGAGGACGCGGCGCAGGCGATCAAGGCGCTGTCCCGCGCTGCTGTCGATGCGAACTTGCCGAATTTGAGCAAGGTGATTATGGAGCTGGGCACGGCGGAGGCGTTGGGGAGTCTGGCGGAGGAGGATCTGGAGAACGTGCCTGAGGTCGTGCCTGTTACGAAGGCCAAACCAAAGGTATACTGTATTCCATGCACTTTAATAACGTGTCTAATTTTTGCGAACAGGTCGAAGTGAAACACGCAGCAGACGGCTCAGTAACCTCCATCACCTCCTCTCCCACCACCCCCTCCCCTTCAGAAACCACCGACACAGAAGTCCCCTTCAACCTCTCAACCCTCCGAAAGCACCTCTCCGAAGTGATCCTCGCACGCCGGGTCCTATCCGGTGACAACCTCGCCCGCCAAAAGCTCCTCGAGGCCTCCGTATACGACGTCGCCGTCGAGCGGCTCCGGCACCAGGTGCAGACGCTTGAGGGTTTGGGATTGGGAAACAAAGGGCTGGAGCATGTGGATTTGAGGACGTGGATGTGGCAGTGGCATCAGAAGTTGCAGGTTAGGCTGAAGGTTGAGATTGAGGATCTTGTGAAGCAGGAGGAGGGGCTTAGTGAGTTTCTTCTCATCTTCTCATCTTCTCCTCTCTTTAATTGAAGTGGGATATGATGCTAATGAGTGTGACGATGATACAGCGGAAAGAAGCGCACGCCTAGCCCCCTTCCTCTCCCTCGTCAAACCCGAAAACCTCTCCCTCATCACCATCCTCGAACTCATGCACCTGCACGGCTCAGGCGGCATCTCCGAAGGCATGAAAACGGCCCGCGCGCTCCTCTCCGTAGGACGCGCCGTAGAGATTGAGTATAAGGCGCAGATGTGCAAGAAGAATAATATCTCGATACCCTCCAAGGGTCCCAGTGGTCTTAAGAGTAACGGTAACAACCAGGGAGGAGGGGGACTGAGCTTCTTTTCGAATATGGGGTATAGGGACTTACATGCAAGAAGGGTGGCGGCGAGGAAGTATGTGGAGGATGGGGAGGATTGGACGAGTGAGTGGAGTCAGACGATTCGGGTGAGGGTGGGGAGTTTCTTGGTGGATGCGCTTATGGATGTGGCGACTGTTACGCGGACGGCGGTTGATAGGCGGACTGGGGAGACTGTGTGAGTGCTCACTTCCGTTTCTTTCTTAGCTATACTTGTGCTAATTAGGGCGACTTGGATGCGTAGATCGGAAGAGCAACCGGCGTTCTATCACGCGTATGAGTACGTGCGCGGCCACAAGCTGGGCATCATCAAGCTCAACCCCGTCGTCTCCGACCGTATGGCGAAGGAGAGCGTCAGGGAGGCGCTGCACCCGCGTCATTTGCCTATGCTTGTCCAGCCTAAGCGGTGGGTGTCGTATAATGACGGCGGGTATCTTTATAACAAAGGTGCGTTCCTTCTCTTGAGTTTATGTAACTTTTGAATGGTGTGCTGAAATGAAACGGTCGTGAATAGCCCCCGTAATGCGCTACAAAGACTCCCAAGAACAACTAGTCTACCTAAAAGAAGCCTCCAACCTCGGCAACCTCGAGCTCTTCTACGCAGCCCTCGACGTCCTCGGCTCCACCCCCTGGAAGATCAACCGCGAGATCTTCGACGTCGTCCTCCAAGTCTGGAACTCCGGCGAAAGGCTCGGAAAGATCCCACCTGCTACCCTGGAAGATCCGGAACCGCAGAAACCGGAGAATTACGATTCGGACCCGAAGGCGCGCGCGGTGTATGTGTCCAGGCAGAAGGCGTATTTGGAGGCGAGGGCGAATAATCATTCGAATCGGTGTAGTACGAATTATAAGATCGAGATTGCGAGGACTGTGAGTGGTTTTCTGTCTATGTGGATGAACGGTCGCTGATTATGTTACGACTGTAGTTCCTGCACGACACGTTCTACCTCCCACACACCGTCGACTTCCGTGGCCGCGCCTACCCGCTTCCACCGCACCTGAACCAAGTCGGCGACGACCTCTCCCGTGGCCTCATGAAGTTCGCCGAGGCGAAGCCCCTGACCGAGCGCGGCCTGCGCTGGTTAAAGATCCACCTAGCGAACTTGTACGGATACGACAAGGGCACATTCGACGAGCGTGTCGTGTTCGTCGAGAACCATCTCGAGGACGTCTACGATAGCGCGAAGAACCCGCTCGACGGCCGCGGCTGGTGGAAGAACGCAGACGACCCATGGCAGTGCCTCGCATGCTGCATGGAGCTCCGCGCCGCACTCGACTCTCCCAACCCCACCGAATACCTCTCCTCCCTCCCCGTGCACCAAGACGGCACCTGTAACGGTCTACAGCACTACGCCGCCCTCGGCGGCCACGACCGCGGTGCGCAGCAGGTCAACCTCGGCGTTACGGATCGTCCGTCCGATGTCTACACGCATGTGGCGACGATGGTGGAGAAGCAGATCCAGGAGGATCTACAGAGTGGGGAGAAGTGGGCGAAGTTGTTGACGGGGAAGGTTACTAGGAAGGTCGTGAAGCAGACGGTTATGACTACTGTTTATGGGGTTACGTATATTGGTGCGAGGGAGCAGATTGAGAAGAGGCTTATGGAGCAGGGCGAGCTTGACCCTGAGGATGCGTGGCAGGCTGCTGCGTATCTTGCCAAGAAGGTGTGTTTCCGTGTTCATATTATCGTATACTTGCAGTTTGCTCACTGTCGTTCACTTAGGTCCTCGCATGTATCGGAGATTTGTTCACTGGTGCCAAGGGTATCCAGCTGTGGCTGAACATGGCCGCTCGTCTCATCACCAAGGCTATCCCTCCCGACCGTATCGAAGCCGCCACCAGTGGTACCGCAAAGGAAAAGGCCAAGTCTCTACGCAAGGAACAAATGACGTCTGTCATCTGGACGACTCCTCTTGGCCTGCCGATTGTGCAGCCTTACCGTGCGGTCAAGCGTAGACAGGTGCAGACTGCAATTCAGAGTGTCTTTATCTCTGACCCCAACTCGCCTGCTGCTGGTATGTGGTCTCTTGAGCGACTATTGGGTATGGTGCTGAATTGTGTGCAGTCAACTCTGTCAAGCAGGCATCGGCTTTCCCTCCCAACTTTATCCACAGTCTCGATGCTACTCACATGATGATGACCGCCCTCGAGTGTCAGGTACGACTGCCCCTCCACATACGATAGGATCTGTTTCTGACTTTATCTATAGCAACGGGATATTACCTTCGCGTCGGTCCACGATTCATACTGGACGCACGCCTCCGACATCGACGAAATGTCCACGATTATCCGTGACACGTTCATCGCCTTGCACTCCTCGGACATTCTTGGCAAGCTGGACGCAGAGGTAAGCTACAGCAGCCTTCTACCGCGTTTTCACTCGTGCTAACATCACTGCAGTTCCGTCTCCGGTACAAGGACTACAAGGTCCCTCTATCCAGCTTGAGCAAGGACTTCCAAGGCAAGATCATGGCCTACGCCGCAAAGGCACCCGCTCCCGGCCATCGCCAGATCGAACTGTCTGCCGTTGAGAACGCGGAGGATAGCACAGCAGAGGACGAGACGACCGTGCACGACATCGATCCGTCGATGGTAACCAGATTCGTCAACCTCGTTGATATCCTGCCGCCTTTGCCTGAGAAGGGTCACTTCGACGTCAGCACGATCAAGAAGTCGCTCTACTTCTTCTCATAGGCTTGACGTGCTACGGTCGAGGTTCTCGTTGTGTTTCATTGCTTTTTCCACACACGCTGCATCGCTGCTCGCTATCTACATCCACATCACTACTATCATCAACGCCTACGTTATAACGCAATGCTCCTCCTTTTTGGTTTTCATCGTACATATACAAACTCACCTCATGCATGCATGTATCTTAATAGCATTATAGTACGTATAGAAATGTCCCAGGTCTATCTCGTTTAACAAAGTTCACTCGTGTGCAATACTTCTGACGATGGAACTGCAAACGACTACGAACCCTTCGTTCTCAATCTCCGCGTCCTTTATGTCGTCTACCGCTCCGACGCGGAGAGAACCAATTCAGAGACGGTGCGCATCCCGGCATTATACATGCGGGCCTTGTAGCACGATGTGCTCAAACAGCTTCGACAGGCCCTAGACATCTACTATAGGCGTTAGAAACGATGGCGACGTAAGATATCGCCACACGAACTCAAAACAGTGCGTGAACACCGTCGACAAAACGGGACGTGTACCCAGAACTATCAGGTGTGATACCCGGTCTGGGTAGCTAGTTTGAGTTCATTCTGAACGCGTTCAGGGCCTGGCCACGCAGTCGACAAGGGCCTCTTACAGCGTGCGTATCCTTTCAGTTGCGAGACTTCGCACTGTCGATCGTGATCTGTAGCCCACTGAACGAAGTACAGAAGATAATAATATTTCAATGTATTGAGTACATAATGGTGGGAATACGGGGATGTATTACGGAGGTTCGTACCGATATTCCATCTGTCGCCTCCTTCGACCGGCGTGCTTTGGCACAGGACCGACCATCCGACTTGGACAAGGGTTCTGACATTACAGAACGGCCATCCATCTGTCTCACCTCGTACAATATGATCCAGGGTGCCAGATTACCTCGCGATCCCGTCAAACGTGGGGTAATAAGCTGTTGAGAAGTGCGGGGTAGGTTTCATCGTCCGTTCGCCCATCGCAACGGACTGTATTCCTCTCGTACCGCAGAATTTTGAGTTTGATGTTTTGTCGTCGTGACGCTCATCTCGAGTCGGGAGAGCGAACCGGCTCAATTGGCTGTACGATCGTAAAGGGCAGTCGGGGAGTGCCAAGACCACCGAGGACTGTCCATGTCGAGCACTCACAGGACTGTGTGATCCTTGCTTCGTGCCGTACGCAGCAACGTTCCTCGACCGCGAGCCGTGTGTTCCGAGAATTAGTCGTGTACGTTATTGCTTTGTATATGGTATATCATATGTTGTAGTCGGGACCCTAGGCATCGATGGACACACGTCGTGTGCACACCGTGAATGAGCCATCCGTCTACTTGAAACGGCTCTGGGTGGGCCTTATTTGCAAGTCTTCCCCGCTTCCAATGTCGCAGTCTTGTAGAGTTTGCCAACACCGAATTGAATTTATTTCTTCCGGACGTTCGTTATGCGGTCTGGAGCCTGCCACGTCCCATAGCGAGTGTGTCCGCTGATATGTTAGACAAATATATTTACCAATGAACGGTGTTCGACTTGTACTTCTCATAAACGCCGCTTCTCCAGTGTCGTTGTATCACAGCTGCATTCGCAGCCTCGGGGTTCCGGCTCGAGACTTCCACATGCCCATATCATCGACAACGGAACAAGACATACCTATTACAGTGCAGTACCGCATCCGAAGTGACCTGCATCTTCTTCGATGACGTTTCACTATCACCGAAGCTAGGCTGGGACCGGGACGTACGAGCTGCGAGTGCCTAACTCTGTTCAGTCAGCCGTCCAAGTTTAGCAGACCAAGCGACCACAGGAGATGCTGAATACCACTTGAATAGCGCGGGGCCTTCCTCGATGCGACTGAACCGAGATCGGTAGCAAAACCTCGAGCTGCGCGTTGAAGTTTGAGTAGTTAATATCCGGAGAGAGAGGCTGACAAACCATAAACATAACAAAACTCACAATGGGGCGGAATCACGAGAACTTGAGTCCTTGCGCGACCCCATTCTCCAAACTCCCACCGCCGTCGCCTCTAATTCACGTCATCTGTCGAAGTGACATAACGTTCCGTATGTTCTACCATGACATAACAGAAAACTATGAGAAAAACAAAAACATACTGTCAGCGAGAGCATCAACTGCTATGGCGCCTACCGTGACTATGGAAAACGGATCGACGTACCGATATCATGTGCCCATCCCAACACACGGAGAGACGTGATCTTGAATATTTAGTGCTCAGTCGCGGACTTGAAGGTCGACTGTCGGAGGGTAGATACCTATTCTGTCGGGGTGCCCGTGTGTACCGTATGTGGCGTCCCTGATAGTATATCTTGCGTCGTGATGCATTATTGCAGGTTCGCTATCGAACTGCAGGAACGCATGCTTTCATGTTCGGGGCCTGCACTGTGTGCCCGCAATAGATTGGGCTTCGAGGACCGGCATCCAACGACGCTTTCCTTGGCACGACCGTACGAGGCATTGCTGTCTCCCCCCTGCAAACAGCAAGCTCACACTCAGAGAGACGTTCACACCATGAAACGTTCGGAAACACGCACCGCATTTCCACTCTTCACTACCACTCACAAACAGGTCCGACCTTCCGACCATCCCCTGGACTACGCCCGTCGAATCTCGATACCTCACGTACTTCTCGATTACCCCGCACTTCGAATTCGTGATTCGTGTCAGGATGTCTATCACTTTTCTGTCTGTTGCTTACCCCACGCTATACTCCCGGGGTGAGAAGGTGGTTTGGTAGTACTGGCGGTGGTGCCAAAACGAGCTTCGGTCGCACTAATTAGCAGCATTAGCTTTAGTATCCGCAATTAGCTTGTAGCACTAATAGACATATGCAGAACTCACGGGACGTCGACGAACGCACTAACAGTCAGGACGTGAGAAGTAGATATTTCGGTGTCTTGCAACAACGTCGTCCTGGGACATACTATCTTGACATGTCTGTCACAGGGAGTCGGAGCGCTGCCGGTCGACGCGCAGCAAAGCACCAAGCATTCTCGATCAGGCAGGTGTGCTGGTGATCGTGAGTCCGTTTGCGTGAACTCTGTAGCGCATTTGTAGAGTAGACCCTCGTCGTGTCGTATCGTGGCCGGGGCGTTCCTTGGCGTGTACACGACTTTGTCGCGTGCCGAACGCCGACATGCGTCGAGTGCTGAACATAACACCGAGATTTCTTCAGTCTTGTGTCCACTTCCGCCAGCGTACACTGCATTTCGGGATAACCAACGCAAAACGTCAGCGCACTAAGCGTCAACAAGCAGCAGAGCTTCACGCACCTGATACAGATAAGCCCTGTCCCTTCCCTTCCTCCGTCCTGCTCGGTGCACTCGTCTTCGGACAAACCCAACTCCGATGTCCCAAGCTATCCTTCATCCATCTCCCGGGCCTAAAACACACGCCCTTTCATTTCGCTGTTTCCCGGAGTCAAGGGCTCGGAGCGCTGTACGATAAGTGTAGTGCGGTGAGGCAGCGATACGTGTAGGTCTTGATATGGATAGGCAAGAGAGATACACCGGGATGGGTGGAGGGAAAGGTGAGGAAGGAAGTGGTCTCATGACTTGATATTCAATATTGATGGATGCATGTTGCGCGTTGATTTGATGGTGTACCATACGGAGAGAGGGAGGCAAGGCAATGAGGCGTGAAGGGGCAATTCGTGCGGTATGGCCATGTATGTCTCAGGGCTGAAAGTCGATATGATCCGTATGTCGTATGTCTTGTGATGGATATGACGAGGGCAGCTTCTTGACAGATTGAGAAACGAGTCCACGAGTTGGAATCTCGGAAAGTAGACAGAGAATGCTTACGGCGTACATATTGAACTTGGGAACTATCGATTCGCGAGCCAGGAGCAGCTGAGTGTCGGCTGGGGTAACCCTGTTGAGCACGGACAGTTGGCGGCCGAATATTGAACGGTACATCGCGGGAATCATTCATAAGCGTTGTCTTCGACTGCACAGTTTTGTTGCGATTTCTATATGGCTTGCATGGCAGTTCTACATACCGTGAAGAAGGGACGGTCAGCGCATGTGTACGAAGAACCGCGATGTGTGGAACGAATAGGGAATGCCGAGTAGCAGACAACAGACAACAGACAACAGACGACTCACGTGACACAGTTCTCCAAGACCTGTCCATCTCCCCCTCCGTTCTCTTCGTTGCACTATACTCGTGTGAGGCCGACCCAATGCTCCAGTCTCCCTACATCTCGTCTTCTGGCGCGTAAGATACACTTTCTTATTCCACGGGTGCGGGCGTGTGCGTTGACGAGAGTACTGTGAGGCGGTCCTTGAGCCTACGCTATGATGGAAGGACTAGAGTTGTAGTTGTTGAAAGGCGGGGGCTGTGGTCATTGAGGATGCGGCCGACGAGGGCGAGAAGCGAACAGCGGTTGAGGAACAAAGCTCATGAACCGGCTTTTAGACGAAGGGATCTGCGACGTGCATGTCGCTGCGTGGTGAGTCCTTGCTTGCGAGTTCGAAGTGGAAGGTGGGTTTGTGGCCCGAGCAACTGACGCAGGGGAGACAAGGGAGATAGGGCTTCGAGGTTAGGGATCTGAGCCGTGCGAGTCCAGTCGATAGGTGTGCGTTGTACGAGATTGAAAAGAAAGCCTGCGAGGTGGTTCGGGCGATGTCTTATTGAAAACTGATCTGAGGGTTGACGAAATGCTATACCGAGGATGCATGAGTGTTGTCTTCGACTGTAGAGTTTGGTAGCAAATCCTATGCGGCTTGCGTGGTGTTTCTACATAGCGTGAAAGGATAGTCAGCGCATGCGCACCAGCTACCGTCATCAATGAACGAAGGGGGAGTTGTCGAGTGCACATAGCAGACAGCGAGACTTTACTTACCTGACACACCTCTATAAGACCTGCCCTCCCCCGTCTTTCCGTCCGCCCATTCTCCCCGTCGCAATGTACTTGAGTGAGCCCAACCTGCCGTTTCAGACGACCCCCGTCTCCGTCTTCCACAATGTACGATACGTGTTCTAGTTTCACGGTGCGGGCATGCATTGTCAAGGGTCGATGAGAGGGAAAGCCTTGCAGTGTCGTTTGAATGGCAGGGGCTGAAGTGCAAAGGCGAGAGTTGTGATCGGTGGGGTGTCGAAGGACTCCAGGAGAATGTAAAGAGTTTAAACTTGCTGTAGGATGAGTGGGTGTGCACGGGCACCGGGCACAAGGAGAAGGGGCGAGGAGTTGATGAGACAGGACAGTGACTTCACCTTGCACACCCGATAACTTTGCACCTTGGTTTGCATGAAGGGCGACTGAGACGACGAGGTTGCGGATGTGTAGATGTAGAAACCCAGCAAGAGGGGTGGAGCGAGGAAAGCGTCCGCGCCAGACGTAGATGTATGCGGGTTCTGTGAGGCAAGGAGGCCAGCTTTGAGTTTGCTAGCGGTGCGAGTAGATGGGTGTATGTGCGGTAAAGAGGTAGTTATGCGCAGTGCAGAGTGGATGGGTGGATGTATGCGCCAATTGTGAACGTACGAGCACATCTGGAGGGCGAGGACGGCAGCCAGCGGCGGAAAGAGCGAAGAGGGAGGACGGGCAGCGATTGCATTACACGGTGAACCTAAGTTCAGAGCATGCAAGGAGCCCTTAGCTGTTCTTCATGGAGGGCAGAGCACGGTCGAAGACCTCAAGAGGAAGAGCACGGACGAAATGGAGCGAGGGGAGGCGTAGACAGTCGTCGGCGACGGAACAGGTGCAGAGAGGGAGTGTTCGGCCTTTTAGCGTGCATATATGCGGTGTATGCGAGGATGCTGAAGCATGCGTTGAGGGAGGGAAAGCGGAAGGAAGGGCGTCGGAGTGGATTGAATGGTTGGCGGTGAAGTCCAGTCGCGTTCAGTCGCGTCGCGTCGTAGATCGAGGTAAAGCGAGACGCGTCGCTAGTACGCGTCGTAGCCTGTATGCGCAAGTCAACCTAAGTCGATCGTCGCGAAAACGCAAGGGACGTACGCGTGGAGCGGGGTGCGGGCGCAGCTGGCCACAGACTCGGGGCGGGGTGAATGACGTCGACCCACGTGAGTAGCAGGAAAAAGTCGGGAGGCACCCCTGCCATGGCCAGCAACATGAGTGGACGAAAGAGAGAAGAGAAAGCCACTCCACCCACCGCCCGACGGTGCGAGACGTCCGACGAGATTATCTCACGGTAGATCTCCTGATTAGATTTGATGGATGATGGCATCGCCCTCCCTTTTCCCTTTTTTATTTTCGAATTCAATTTCAACTTTGAGTTTCATGCCACACAGCTCACCCACCCAACCCGAACAGCCGTATATACCCCCCTCCCTCCCTCCGTCCCTCACCTCTTCCTCACCTCCTCCCTCCCTCCCCCTCTTCTCTTCACTTCTGTTTGTTGTACTAACACTAACACAGTCCACGATGCCACCGACGTTCTGCCCCTGTAACAAGCCAATCCTAAAACGTCCGTCGGCGCCCTCAACACTAACACTCCCACCAACAACCACCGACGAAGACTCCTTCGGCCTCCTGCACATCGACCCCTCCGTCCTCGGCCAACCTACCGTCCGCTTCCCGCCTACCCCTGCACTCGTCACGCGTACCTTCCTCGCGCACCCAAGCACAGAGTACGACCGCACGCCTATCGTCGTCGCGCCCAACGCGTGCAAGCTCCCCGCGCGTGGATGTCCCGGACGTACCTACCTCCCGTCTTCCCCTTCATCTTCACCTTCACGCTCAGGTTCATCTCACGGGCACTCGAATTCTAATGGGAGAGAACGAGAACGCGGACGGAGAGGCCGCAGCCCTGCCACGCGTCGGACGCACGCATCCAGTACGACGGGTGTGGCACTGCCTCCCCTCGTGCCCGACCTCACAAGCTCCTCGTCCGATGACGACGACAGCGACAGACTCCCTAATCCCTTTATTGATATCGGTGAGTACCTTCCCATTCGCTATATGCGCTATTTTTGCCATTCCACTCGTTATATCCGTCTTCCCACTCGCTATATGCGCCATTCCACTCGATATATGCGCTGTTTTTGCCATCTTTTGCCTCTCCCGTTCCACACTTGTCCATTCCATCCACTCGATATATGCGCCCTTCCACTCGCTACATGCTATTCTACTCGCTTTATGCGTTACTTTTACCATCTTTTGCCTTTTTATTCTACCCACTCGCACAATCCCCTCTCTATCTCTCCCCTGCTTTCTTTACCCTCCCCATTCCACCCCATAGATGCGCTATTTTTGCCTTGTCCACCCACCCTCCCATCCACCTCTCGCACAATTCCCTCCCTCCTCTCTCCCTCCCTGTCTACCTTATCCTCCCACTTTCCCTACCCTCTCCCATCCCACACACACAAAAGTCTAGCCCCTGCCCTCTCTCCCTCTTACAATCTTTCTTTCCATTCTGTTCTATCCTTATCTACACGCTTCGCTTCGATACCCATCCCCCGTGCACCTACCAACTCACCGACCGACGATCCTCCATATCCATCCTCACTCTCACTACGCCCGCTATACCCGGGCGTCAGAGTGCTAGATATGGATGAGATGGGCGACTCGAGGTTGGGTGCTGGGTGCTGGGTATGGGCGGCTCAGAGTTGGGTTTAAACTTTGCGTGGGGCTTTCTTCTTCCTTCCGTTCGATTTTCTTTTCTGTTCTTCCCCTTATCCACGACTTCTACCGTGATCGTGGTAGCTGGGTGTATGCGCGTCCCTGCCACGCTACACGCTACCCACACCTGCTATCTTCCTTCCCTTCCGTTCGATTTTCTGTTCCTCGTACTCTTTCGCTTTTCTGGGCTGCTACACGTGCGAACCGTGCTGTCTAGACAGCACGCTCGTTGCGTCATACCTCCCACTCGCTCGCGTTTGCGTTCCTATCACACACGCATTCACATTTCGTTCCTATCGCATTCCTATCGCTGCTTTTACCGTCCACTATCGCCGTGTCTGTGTCCTGCGCACACGTACACGCGCCCAGTCGCACGGTCCTCTCCGTTCTTGATCGCATATATCCATCCCCCATTCGCCGTCGTCTTCGTTCGTTATTATCAGCCGTCGCAGTTTACTAACCACCGATCTTCTCTAATCAGACGCATACACCGTCCCCTCCTCCATCTCAAAGTCAAAACACGTCTTCGACGACCGTAACGACCAGTCCGATGAGGTCGATCGCGCGTTCGCGAGGTTCAGGAGTAGTCAGATGCATAATGGCATCGACGATGGTGAGTACTTCTAATCCCTCTCTTTGCGAGAAAACGGTATACTGACTATCCTCATCCCTTCCTCTCTTCCCCTTCTCCTCGGTATAGCATTATCAATACCACCCACCCCAACACTAAAGCCAACGCTCGTCGCACCCTCTCCATCCCTCTCCCTCTCCCGCCACTCACACTCACACACAACAACCCACTCCCCCTCCCTAAACCTAACGCTCTCAGACTCCCCGCCCCCCGTCCCTTCGCCTCTATCGAACCCAACGAGTCCTGTCTCCTTCAACATGCGCCCTGCCACCACCACCTCCCTCTCCTCTTCCGCTCACTCTATCTCTACTGGCTCCAATTCGATCAGTAGTAGTCCGAGAGCGTCGAGGTGGGAACGCGCTGTCCGGCGGAACGCTAGCGGTGGCGAACGTGAGAGGAGTTCGGAACGGAGGAGTCGACGCAAGGACAGGGACGGCAAGGAGAGTAAGGAAGGGAAGGAAGGGAAGGTGGAGTTTAAGAGGTTTGGAGATTTTGAGGGGAGGAGCGTGTTGAGTGGGTGTTCGTTGAGGGTTGATGATGGTGGGTGTTTTGGTGGGTTTTAGGGTTGCGTTGGTGGGCGGTGGTGGGCGGTGGTGGTGGTGGGCGGCGAGTCGGTCGGCTCACTGGCGTGTAGGATGGTGGTGGGCGACGGACGATGTATTGGTTTGATTCCTGGATTACTGATTGTATACCATAAGTATACCCCCGCATTTATAACATTACGCGACACGACTTCATCTCACGACGACGCGATAGCACACATACCTCCCATATCCTCATCTTTTACCTTTCACTCTCGATAACGCATTGTTTGCCTCGCTCCACACACTTTCCGCTACGCACTTCACACACCCGCACTTCACTTTCCGCTTCGCGCTGCCCTTTCATTGCTTCACTTCGCACCTCAACGTTTCACGTCGCACTTGCGCTTCCCGTTTCGCACTTCACCTCTTCGAACCTTGCTCGCTCGCATACGTATTAACATCGTACAAGCACAAACTGTTGTAACTACTAGCACTTTACCCAATAACAGACCACTTCATTCCTCGATTACCTGACTATGTCGCGCTCCATCGTCGACGCCGCTTCGACTACTGACTCCTTTTCACTTGATTAGATACAACTTGTACCACACGCTATACGTCGAGGCAAAACCATCCAATAAGTATGAGGGTGTCGATTGCCGAGTGACCTTTGACGATTTCGTCGCTGCTCATGCGAGGAGATGTGGCCGGCTTATCCGGCCACTTCTTGCACTCGCGGCTAGCTCTGCGTTCGAGCGGCTGACGGGAATTCCAGCAAAGTACAACTGACCAGTCGCTTTGGCGAGCTGCGACAGTGGTTGGCGTACGTGTGCGTGCATACACTGGCCGGCTTATCCGGCCACTTCTTGCACTCGCGACGAACTGTCAGTTCGAGCGGTTGACGGGAATTCCGGCAAAGCAAGACCACTGGCAGTTGATTCGGTAAACTGTAATGGTAGCTGGTGTACATAAGTGCTCGTGCATGCAGTGGCCGGATAAGCCGGCCACTTCTCGCATGAACCACGAGCTCTCAGTTCGAGAGGCTGCCGGGAATTCCGGCAAAGTACGACTCACCACTGCAGCTGGCAGTCGCTTCAGTGAGCTGCAACAGTGGCTTGCGTACGTTGTCGTGCACACAGTGGCCGGATATGCCAGCCACTTCTCGCATGCACAACGGGCTCTCAGTTCGAGCAGCCGGAAATTACAGCAAGGACGACCACTGTCAGTTGCTTCGTGAACTGCATTAATGGTAGTTGACGTACGTATTTGTGCACGCAGTGGCCGGATATGCCGGCCACTTCTTGCACTGGTGACTGAGCGAGCATGGCTCGAGCAAATGCGTAAGAGTGGACTGGAAATTCCGGCAGAGGAGAGGCTGAGCTGAGTCTTCATAGGAAGACATGGTCGTCGTCTGCCTGGAAGTGAGCGGTAAGTGCGTAGTATACAGATCGGGCGTCGAGATCTCGTTCATGGACAAAACACGTCCAGCGTTCTCGAGATCACTCGTTCTCAGGCACATCCATCCAACACCCACTGGAATTTTTGATCTCGTCGACGCTTTCTGGCCACAGCCTTCTGCAACTCTTCGAGTTTGACGGTCTCCTCGATGCTTGTTTCGCCAGTGCGGAAACCGGAAACGGTATGTCATGACGACTTTGTTCTAACACGACCTTGCTCATTGTTTGGAAGTCAACTCGCGGCCAGACATTTTCTCACTCTCACAACACGACGAACATACGGATAACGGTCAAGACTCATGGCCCTCGGATCGAGCAATAGCAACATGACGAACAACGACGACGGTGGGCACGAACGCTTCAACAACGTCGTCCGTGCCTCATTGCCGTCGTTGTCGTCGCCTTCACTCTTCCTCCACAATCTACCGTCGGCCGAACTCTACTTCGAAGTTACAGAGTCTGCGAGCTTAGGCTGCCTTAACTCTATTTTGGACACGACTTACTCGACGGGCACCACGCATCTCACCACCACACGACGCTACCGCTTCCTTTGTCTTCTCCTGTCGCTGTAACGACCGACTATGGGTTAGCAAGATAGCTGGTCTCTGCAAGACCGCCTGCACACAACTACGACTGCGACCAGACAAAACCATCTTCTCCTCTTCGCCGCTACCTTACCCCTTGACCTTGCTTGCCTCTTAGCACGACGACTGCTCACTTCTCGCTCGACGCCGTATCTCCAGCACCCGATGACTTGGCCTGGATCCCCCGATGTAACTCCAGTTTCAGTGAAGCTGGATGCGACGGAGGGGACGGTAAAGGCAAACAATGAGTACTCTGAAGTTAAAGATCGAAGGTACGTACGTTTTCCGGTGTCATACATCTGTTAGCTAACAAAGCTACTCTACTCCTCCTGTTTTAGTATGTAATACGAGCAGCAATCTCACCATCCCAACAGCTCACTGTCGCGCGGTTCTGACTATACTTGTCGGCCGCGGGACTGCTCTATCCAGGACAACGACCTTCCTCTCATACTATCATCTCCTCGTTCCTCCGAAGGCAAGCAGCAGCGACACGACACGACGCGCCGCGCTATGCCGTCGCTACCTCTGGTAATTGTTCATCCACAACCACGTCCACCTACTTTCTCCATTGCAGTGATCTCGCCTCGTCAACCCCGAGACCTTCATCCTCGAAGGCATCTCCAGCTTGTCTCAGTTTGTTATTCTCAAAACTTCGTCGATGAACAAGCAGGCCGGAAGAGGTAGATACAGGTATCGGGTCGTACAGAGGAGTGGTCCTCGTCGAAGCCAAGTGAGTACCTTCTTTCTGTTCGCGTCGTCGTACTCTTTCCCCATCGTTCTACCCTTCTGCGCTCTCCATGCCCCACCCCCCTGCTTTCTCTGCCCCCCGTTACGCCCGTTATTTGCTCCTATTCCCACTCCGTCCATCATCTCTGCCCACCGCTGGCTTTCATCCTCGCACCTTGTCTCATTTGTTGTCCACTCATTCGTTCACCCTCGCATCATCGCACGCTGTCACGGCCGTATTCACGGGCACCGTGGCGCGATCCTTTGCCATTCTGTCCCATCCTCTCGCGGTCTCGATTTCGTCCTCGCCCTCGTCGCCCTCTCACATGTCGTCTTCACTCTGTTGCACTCTCTCATCCATCCCCTCCTTGCATTCTCCGTTCTCACTGTCTTCTTTCGCGCTCTTCCAAGCAACATACTGACACATCTCTGCTCTGACAGACGCCCCTTCGTCCGCCCTCGGCACGCCAACGTACTCAACGTACCGACGTCTCCGAGTCCGCCGTCTATCCCCTAACCCTGGTGCACTGTAACCCTGGCAGAGGGTTAGCACAGCGCCTGAATGTGCATATATACTCCGCGTTGAGTGAGAATACAACTTCTCATTTAAACTGCCTTTTGGCGTAACAGTTAT
>JAXQGN010000492.1:0-20341 GCA_037039805.1 Irpex sp. M6601 | reverse complement strand
ACTTCAAGTTACTTCAAGTTTGTTTGTTAATGGCGAAGTTTGTTCAAGTTTATCGTCAAGTTAAATTGTTAACCCTCGAAGCTTACTATACCACTACCGCCGTGACACTGACACTCAGTCATGCTCGACAGCACAACCACCCATTTCTGTGTAACTTTCAAGTCCATACATATGCATCGCGTGTATGTCGTGCACCTGCATAGTGTGATACGCTCAACCGGGAAGCAAATGAGGCATGTCAATATTTTGTGACGTTGCATCCCTTCGTATTCACATACCACGAGCCTTCAAGTTCCACAATCTGCTGAGATAGAGGTAGCAGTGCATATACGTTCTGTACGGTACAGTCTGTACCACCAGTTTCCTCACAAAAGAGACTTTCTGGCCCCTCACATATACGATGGCTTACCTACAGCCTCATTGCAAAATTGCGCTTCAATCCAAGGTAAACGTTCAATTCCATATCAATCTCTTTTTACTGACAGCGCCTTTGATTGTAGTATTGCCATTGATATAGACCTGAATCTTTCGCTGCCGTATCCACAGAGGCCATACATACTACGAAGTGCCAGCGAACAGCGAGTCTTGCACGGACCGGACGTTTCACAGTATTATCGTGCACGACATCTTGTGCTATCGCATCCTTGAATGACGGTCGGCCCCCTGGACCGAGTGGTATACGCTATACTCGTCGGTTTTTCACCTGTAACGAGCAAACGTGCAAAAACATCATGAGGCGCCGCTGAATATTTCTTTCTTGTGTCAACGAGATGGGCAACGGAATATTGTAAGTATGTATAACAGTTTTTCTGCACTTCCTGACTGATATGAATGGGCCAGCTTCCATTGTTACATGAATGTCAACTTCGATTGTTCAGCAACGCCTATCAATGTTCAATAGCAAAGCTGTCATGACATACGCCCAGATACCGTTTGGAAATCCGGTGGTCTGTCATATTAACGCTATGTGCATCGGGCGACGGCCGTACTACGTACGTATGACTAGCTTCGGAATCATTATACTTATAGCTGACCAATGAAAATATTCCTACATTGATCTGAAGGCTCTTAAGGCCACCCTCCGTACCAAACGACGAATCTTACGCCGGACCGTATTGTATCCCGTCTCGGCCATTGCGTCAAGGAGAACACAGCCTCCTCTTGAGCTGAGATATCCAGACAGTTCGAAGTCTGAGGCTACAAGATCGCTTCGATCATTTCAGGGACAGGGGTTTCTGACTGCTACTATGATCGAGGACGAAGTCAGAATGGAGCACGACCAGGTCAGAGTCCATTAAATAAGCGTCGCGGATGGCTCAATGCCAGAGTAGCCTGTGCGTAGATCCCACTAAAATTGGGTTGCCAGTTGATCTATACAAATGTTTCTTTCGACAGATAGTACCTTGATACGTGCCAACATTTTAATTGCCAGGTGACGTATCGGCGCCCTCCATTTCGGAATCAGCGGAGTTATGCAATGACAGTGAAATATAGCGATACAGAACGACAGCAGAGCAAGACAATCATATCGTAGGATGACTAAACGGCAGAAAGCGCAGCAGGGCAACGGGAAGAGCAAATTCTCAATGATACAAACATGATTAGGATACTAGCAAGTGCACATCAGCGCACTAGGCCCTCTGTGCGGAACTAAATCCATAAATACGAGCGTGCGACATCAGCGTAGGAGCAAGCGGAGGTGAATGGCCACGTACACTGGAACATATGTACACTGAATATCTCGCTTTGTGCAGTTACCGCACCTCGGCCGTCCTCCGTCACATTTCAATTTACGGCCTGAAGAGCGCTGTGTAAGCACCACGACTCAGCATGAACTGTTTAGTGGGCGTTATACCTCTACAAAATTGACACGCCATCGGGGTTCTTCGTGGTATTCTCTGATACTCTGTATCGTCCTGCTGGCCTTGGTCATTACTAGTCTATACACGCGAACGTTAAAGGCAGTACGTGATAGGGATTCATCAATCGCTCGTACCTGTGCTTCGCTCATAGCGGTATGTCAGCAGATCTCAAGATGTATCCTTTCAGTTGTGTGGTGTCGCAGATCTCTTAGTGCTGGTCCTTCCCGCATCTTATATGCAAGCTCGGCGTCAGGTAAGCCTTGAGAATACCTGCTATAGAGCTGATGCACCCCCACATCAGATGAGATCCTGCTATTGCAATCATCACCCGGGCAGCAACAGTCCGGGGGGATCCATAGGACGGACTAGACAAACTTCGGCGAGATGCCTGAAGTGCGCTAATCCATAGTTCAGGCCTTGGCGCAGGGACACTCCTCTAACGAAAGGAGCTACCCAACAGCAGAACAAAGGGTCGAAATGCTCATAACTGCGCTCGGTTCCTACACTTATCCTATTATGTGCTTCTGCCATGGTAGCGGTCTCGTTCGGTATGTGCAGTTGAATCAGTGACGTCTCTTTTAGCATCGGAGGTCGGCTTGCCATCGCAAACAGTCTAGTTGCTTTGTTACTGAGGAAATCCCGGGTGATATGTCGAGCCGTCCTGGGAGCGCTATTGCACGTCACGAGTATAACTATCGCAGCAAACTCATCTGTGCACGAGGCCGTCCGCCCGGTAAGTACTGTTAGGGTATCGTCATCTTATCATAACTGACCACACAAATTAGCGCGCCAGATAACCCACCATAGCGTCGATGCTTCGCCAGCTCGATTGCATGCCCGTAGCTCACCTATAGAACTCCCTTTTCAGCTCCCTGATTGAACGAGGAGAGCATATGTTTCATCCTATGGACGATTGATCGTCTCCGCCAACGCCACAATCTATCTCATGTAAGTGTTCCCTGCTACGAGTAATCCTTGGTATCTTCGACATA
This sequence comes from Irpex sp. M6601, assembly GCA_037039805.1. NCBI lineage: Eukaryota > Fungi > Basidiomycota > Agaricomycetes > Polyporales > Irpicaceae > Irpex > Irpex sp. M6601. The sequence continues at coordinate 17,487 of JAXQGN010000492.1, read as the reverse complement.
ATTGATTTTTATCTTGGCTATCACAGAATTCAATGAATGTCACTATGTACACATCCTGTCTACTATTTGGCGTACCGATCACGGACCCTCGCCCACTTAACCAAGACCTTTACCAGAGCTTACCTCAAACACGAACAACTGCGAGTGGTACAACCATCCCGCTAATAGCGTGGCTTTGGATGACGCTCCCGATGCAGGTCGGATGCTCTGCTGACGCCAAGTTTGAAGAACTAGTCGTATTGTGAACATGTCAAGGACCTCTTCTCTGGAAGCTACTGGCAGTGGATGCTTGTATGGCGGGCTGTGCAACGCCCTGCACCAAAGCGCTCCCTTGTGGCTGCGGTGTGTTCCGAATGGTATCGTTCTTCGGTCCTTCATAAACGCCCTTTTAAGCGGAGTACGATGAGTCTAACCCGTATATTCGCGGTGTTGCGGCATCCTGATGACGGTCAGTCATCTCCCCACTTGCACATACTATAGACTGACCGTGAATTGCTAGGCACGCCACTTTTACACAGCTCACGAGGAAATATGCTATCTCCACGATGCTGCATGTCGCATAGCCGTGGCAGTTCATTGACAGATATCAAGGCTGCGTGATGAGTGTCGTGTCAATGGGCGTAGTATTGAAGAAACCTACCCTGATACTCGTGATTGTGGCCGCTACGCCCGGTGCCCCACAAGATTTGTGTGCAGGAGCTACACGTACGCCTTGTCAGTTGAGCATCGTCAGATCAACAAGCGAGTTGGATACCATCGGGACGGCTTTCATGATGCAGGGTAGTGTCAATAGATTCAGTAGAATGGGTCGTCTACTCACTTTACGTTTCTGTCTACAAGCTCCTACTTTACAATCCGTCTCGGGTGTAGTTTATTGCTGGCAGTTAGGTACTAGCAGTAAATTAACTTGTCAGAAAACGGAGGAAAGCCGTTCATTCCCGTCGATCCTCGCTTACTAATTAATGGCCCCAGAGAAAAGGTAAGATGCTCGCAGTCGTCACTGAACAATTGCATCATTACTGCGTACACCGACCGAGTCGCCTCGCCCCTTTTCACGAGTCGAACCACACCGTTCCATTAGACAGAACTTCGTTAGTTTATATCATCTCCAAATGGCTCGCATATTGCAGTAGTACATTAAAGCAGTGTTGACGCTACAATACATTCTTGTGATAAACATCTTGTCTGTGATTAATCATCCAAGACCTCCTTGAAACCCTTCTCGCTATCCCCCTCACCCGGAATCTCGTCAACCTGTATTAACCACGAGGATCCGTCAGCGCACCTCATCGTCATCCCTGACAGTAGTTGACTCACCTTATCAAGGTCCTCCAAGGATTCCCCAATGATTCGCACCGCCTTCAACAAGTCCTCCTCAGAGATAACGAGCGGAGGAGCGAATCGGATACTAAGACGAAGAACAGGGTTAGAAAAGAAGCATTACTGTCGAACCCATCACGTACATGTTAACGTGAGTAGGCTTGGCCAAAACCCCGCGACTCTTCAGCAACAGGCACAATTGCCACGCGGTACGTCCGCGCACGCTCTTCGCCTCGTCAATCACAACTGCGTTTAGCAGCCCGCGGCCACGAACGGTCTTCACGAGAGGGGAATTGAGAGCGCGCACAGCTGACCGGAATTTTTCGCCCAGCTCGAAGGCGCGCTCCGCCAGCTTCTCTTCGACTAGTACATCAAGTGCTGTCATGGCCACGGCGCATCCCAATGGGTTTCTACGTGATGATCGCCCATGCTTAGAACTATTGTCGTTTGTAGCAAACAACCCCACTCACCCTCCGTAAGTGCTGCCGTGCTCTCCTGGCTGGATGCACAACATGACATCCTTGTCAGCTAGGACAGCAGACACCGGATACACTGTTCCAGGATTTCCGATTAGCACGCTCTCACGCCAGTACAAGGTCGCGAATAACTTACGGCCGCCAGATAGGGCTTTCCCGAGGAGAACGATGTCGGGTCTTATTCCCTCGTACTCATAAGCCATCATCTTACCAGTCCGGCAAAGACCCTGGCGTAATAGAGGTGTCAGTCTGGAAAGAATAGCGGCGATGTCTGGAGTGCGTCTACCGTCTGGATTTCGTCACAGATGAGCAATACGTTGTGCTTCGTGCACAAGTTTCGGACACTTTGCAGGTAGCCTTCTGGCGGAACGACAATCCTATGAATAGAAGTGGCGTCGGCGACCCGTGCTATTCACGAAGGAAGGCAGGAAGACTTACCCGGCTTCCCCTTGAATTGGCTCGACCAAGAACGCAGCCACGTTCTTTCCGTACAGCTCCAAGGCACGTTCAAGATCGGATATCTCGCCGTAGCGAATGGTTCTCTCGGTGCCTTTATCGTCGTACACTGGTCCGACTCCCTGAAGGTAGGGACCGAAGCCAGTGCGGCTCTCCGGGTCAGTGCTCATACTACAGAAACCGGCGTGAGTCAATTGAGAAAGCTTGTCGGAGGGCGGATGGCGATACACACCTGATAACACCAAGGGTACGGCCGTGGAAGTTGCCTTCCACGCTCAAAACGATAGCCTTCCCCTCCGGAACGCCTTTCTTCTCATATGCCCACTTACGGGAGAGTTTCAGGGCAGTCTCGACCGCCTCAGCACCAGTGTTCATGGGAAGGACCATATCAAACCCCAGCAACGACGTAACCTTCTTCGCATACTGCCCGAAGACTGAATTGTAGAATGCTCGAGAAGATAGGGTGAGCTTCTGTGCTTGTTCCACGAGGGTGGCAACAATACGAGGATGGCAGTGGCCCTGTAAGAGCCAGAGTCAGTGACATACGAGACGTTAATGGTGGCAAATACGGACTTGGTTGACAGCCCTATCAGAAAGCAGGACGTTGTTAGCGGAAACGTTCGAAGGACATGGAAAAGAGACTTACGAGTACGCTGACAGCATGTCGATATATTCATTTCCCTCGGGATCCCATACCCTAATCGGGTTTCGCCCGACATCAGTCCGACCGTTAAAGTCGACACGCAAAATTCACTCACTTTGCTCCTTTCGCGGATTCAAAGACGACAGGTAAGGGATGATAACTGAAGAACAAGGCATACAATACATCATCAGCACCCGATCGTATGTTTTACAAGAACACGAAATCGGCGAACAACTATTGTCAACCTGAAGTTTGCGAGCAACTAGTGACTCTGTTCCAAGCAGGCCCGGGAAAGCGAGAGAATTCCGGCGGAACCGTTCTCTGTGACGATCTCCTCGTCGGACCGCTGATATAGGCAGTTTTACTTACTTGTGTGCGCCATACTCGTGCTCCAGATGAATAACATCCGCAGAGGTCAGATGGATCTCTCCTTTCTTGGACTGGGCTGTTCCGTTTGATTTCTTCGCGGCATCTGCGTGGCCGTTTGAGACCTCGGTACGAATCGTTGCAGCAGGAGCCATTGAGAGTATTCAAGAAATTTGAAAGATAGGGAGCGTGTATGCTACAGAGTGGTCGTGGTGGTGGTCGTAAAGAAAGATGTGTGACGAGTCAGGCGAGGCCGACGCCAGCTTCTCACCAGACTCAAGCACCTCCGTTTATGGCAATTATGGAGGCGGATCATCGCGCCTAAACGCCACTCGCTGTAATCACATGAAGGACAGATTATAATTTACTCAAGATGGTGGACATCCGTGCATTATTAGCGTTAAGTAGCAATTATAGTACAGTGTGGTATATATCCAAGTCCAAGAGGAGCCCTCGTAGAGACAGCATCTAGGAAATAGTATGTAAAGCGCAGATGTGATACTTGAAAGGTATCTGAGATCTGACGAGTCATTGGGATTAGTCCGACACGCCGCAATAAAATTTATTAGACTTACAAATGATGACATGAATACTCATTGAAGCGCAGGAGGCCATTCACGACGCGGTCGCCATCGGCCTTCCTCGTCATGTCGTGGGTTAGGTACCCAGTGTATCCCGTCAGTCAGGGTGTGTCCAACAGGCACTGTGGAAGCAGGTCAACCGTGTGACAGCTCAGCCAAGCAGAAACACACTTACAGAACCACCCCCACTTGCTGGACCCCATGACTGATATCCAATTTTCCCTAGTACTTCCCAGCCACCAGAGATTCCCTTCCTCATCGATACGACCCCACTCCTTATCCCACTGCTCTCTGGTCTTACGCTTGGCTCTGTACATGGAGAGGAGAGTGATCAGTTTCTTGTCAGATAGGCTCAATGACGTATCAAAAGTTGTGTATACGATTGAAAGGGACTCACCTAAATTGGTACCAGGCATACATTCGCGAGAGTTTGTCTTTCTCACGTTCCTTGATGTCGCGCGCCCGCATTTGTTCTACAGTTGACTGGTTGAATACAATCAGTCTGATGTGAGTCAATAGCAGCACGACCGTGAATAGCGTGAATAGCGCAGATCTGTAACATAAAAAAGGGAAATTCAGTGAAGTACTGTACAATCGCCTGTTGGCTCGACAGAAGCAAGTTCCACGTACAAGGCGATGATCACAATATACTGTGGATCCAGATCGTCATGACGTTCCTCGCTGACCACTCCTGCGACTAGGGTCGCAAAGACCCACGAGCAGAAAACGGACGCCCACTGCAGAAAGTGCACGAAGTACTGCACACGGCGTTAGGGCTGAGGTAGTTGCATCATAACGATATGATCGAACATACTTTGTGATTGCGAGCACCCACACACTGTCCGATCCCTGCAAAATACTACGTCAAGGTCGCGGCAACAAGAACTTGACGATACATACATGGGCAATGATGGTCGTATTTGAGCACACACTGTGTCAAATAATGTCAGCCACAGTTACCACGCGCGCTGTGGTTGACACGTACTGTTCCACAAGCACGACAGTGGTGTGCCCGCATCGGCTTGATGAAACCTTCCTTGTGGCAGTAGCGGAAATCTGGTCTCATGATGGGTGTCTTTGGAGGACTACGGGTGAACATCATTGGAAGTCTCGAGTCGTGAGGATTTGAACTGGGTGGTGGCGCGGCCGAACGAACGCCACCTCGAACATGTGCAGGTGCAACAGCAGTTATAGCATCTGTGACTCCGGCATTCTGGTCTGGAGTACGAGGACATCAAAAACCTGCCTCATGCAACGCCCTGTAATGGAGTTTCGCACCTTGTTGTCCAGGTTTCTCAACCATCCTCGGCTCAGAATGCAATGTGGACCCTTCGACTTGCGAGTGGTGAGGATCATTGTGTCCCCCAGGTACATATTGGTATTGTCCAGCACCGAGGCTGCTCGTGGAATCCCACCAGCGAGGAACGTCTTCGGGTCTGTCATACACCGGCGGTGGAGTCTGCTCGACGTACTAGTAATGACGCTATGTAAACAAACGGCTCCGTAAGACCAGGTACATGAACTCACGTCACGAGCATATCCGGGAGATATGGATATTACCTATTGTGGAATTTTATAAGTAAGTTGAGGGAGAATAGTAGAGTGCGCACCATAACATACGCCCAAAGCATCAAGACTAGCAATATGCAGAATATGACCAGAAAAGGGACTAATAATAGTTTATTATAAGAAATTCCGCAGTAACAACAAGGCAACTACTCACTCCCAGTCTTCCTTCCACTCAGCGGTCCAGTATTATGTCTGATCATGGGCACACAAAACCGACCAATGTACACATACGACGCGTATCCGATGATGGCCAGCGTAATCCCAATTGTCATCTTGAGGACAATCCATGGCTGTGGCTGACTCCTCCTTTGCTCTGACCTTTCCCGGGACTTCGCTGCCGCCTCCTGAACAACGCCACAACATTTTGCTTCCGAGTCTCCCGCCGACTCATCCTTCGCCATGCGAGTTTCAAGATGGCCAGATAGACTTCCAGTTAGGCACTTGGTCGAATTAGAATGATCCAGACAGCGCAGAGAGTAGAGTTAGTAATGGACGCTCAAGACATGGGAGTGGTGAAACCAGAGGACGTCACAAGCGGCTTGCTTTCCACAAACGGCAATTGTTGTCAGCCGTCACGTGAAAACGTGTCATTTATCTTACGCGGCGCGATATCGCGTGCTAATCCGGTCTTGTTCTCTCTGAATCCTTCAGTGACTAGTCTCTATTGAACAGCTATCTTTATCAGTCGAGACAAGAACATTTCAAGACGCATCTTTCACAAGCCCTTCAAGCACTCGTCTTGTGTGCAATATCCCTTGGTATCGGTAAAGCAGTTTCGGTTCTCATTCTTGGTTCAACCATGGTACGGTCCAGTTTTGTTTGTATCACGGCTCCGGAGGCTGATGATAATCTAATTCTGCCATGGATTCCCATGCTTGATAACTTGCCCTTACGACGAGATAGTCTACCAGACGTACGGATAAGCAGATGGAGGACGCCATCGCGCAGTTCTGTGGTATCACGGGTGCAACGTGAGTACTCAAAAGAGTCCGCCGGCACGAGCTGTTATACGAGCACACGATTCGCACAAATAATAGTGTTGCTCGAAACTGACTGCAATTTATTTATTAGCCCTCGGGACGCAAAGAAATACCTGGAGAAATACAACCGACGAGTCGACATCGCGATCGATGCCTTCTACAACGATCCGACCGCTGCTCGACCATTACACTCCTCAGGGCCATCTACAAGCAAGCTTAACCAACTCTTTGACACGTACAAAGGTACGCCAGCTACCACTACCATAGTTACATGCCCGTCCCCGCTCATAAGCCTATTCTATTAGATCCCGATGGCGATGATATTACAGTCGACGGCACCATCAAAATGTGCGAGGATCTCGCGGTGGATCCAGAGGATGTTGTGCTGTTGGCAGTGGCATACGAGCTCAAATCACCGCGGATGGGTGAGTGGACTCGTAAGGGTTGGACTGACGGGTGGAAACGCATCGGGTACGTGGCTTTCATAACATCTGTTTCCCATTTCCCAGCTTCTCTTCATACAATCCACTTTCGCCTCCGCGGAATTGCGGCTCACCGCCACCTCGTTGTTTGGCTCGGTCAATATACCACCTTATGTCATTTTAACTTTCTCTCTAATGCTGATACCGCAATATACAGGTGCGACACTATCGCAACGATGAAAGCCTCTTTAATAAGGCTTCGAGATAAGCTAGGATCGGACGCCCATTACTTCCAACAAGTGTATAATTATGCTTTTGAATTCTCACGCCCTGCTGGCCAGCGCAGCCTTGGTACGCGAACATGATATTGCGACCCATGCGGGAATGGCTGACTTGAAATAACAATACAGCGTTGGAAATGGCACAGGGCCTGTGGGCCTTGCTGATACCTCATGGCCTTCAAGGTGGAGCGCTGTCACACAAGCGAGAGGATGGGGAGGATGATGCGATGGGCATCGATGAGGATGGCTGGCAAGAGGAATACCTGGATTGGTGGTTTGAACATCTGAAAGAGAAGGGCGTCAAGGGAGTGAGCAAGGATGTATGGCAAATGGTCAGCTCCCCCCCCTATTTCTGTCGGACTTGTCGGATCTTCTAATTTCATTCACAGTTCCTGGAATTTGTCCGCACCATTGACGCGAAGTTTGAGAAGTACGATCTAGAAGGTTTGCTTCAATCCTTCGAATCCCTAACATGACACTCATTTTTGACATAGCTGCATGGCCCTCTGCTATCGACGACTTCGTTGAGTACGCAAAGCAGCGCGTAGCCTCTGGAAACTAGCCACCTGCCAAACCACTCCCGACGGCGCTGAGTCATCATGATGCTAGCCCCACGGCGGGATACGGAGTAAACAAATCGTCGGGCTGTGAACAGGTACGATAGAGTATTGTATGTAAGAAACTACCTGTACGATATCAGCGGGCCTCGTGCATGTCACAACGCATTTTGTCAAGATGTAGACGAACGCCTCAGGTTTTGATGTGGCGGGACTTGCGAGCCGCGGCATTCGTCGTAGGTGGTACCCTAAATCCCACTATATTGCATTTTAGCCCAGCGACTATTCATTTTTGGACCAAACGAACCGTTAGATGAGACGGAAATGAGATGAAGATGATTAGTCTCCTCACTGTTACCCTGACCTTCTTGACTGAGGACGCTGCAAAATACTGAGGTGGGTTGGAAATGCCATCGTTCTAATTTATGGGCGGCGTTGTCATCACACGCGGCGAGTATACGTCTACGGGTGATATCTATCTCTATTTACAGCCATCATCCCAAAGTCCCCAGGGTTCATGCGGACGTGAGCTTGCGACACTGCGGACAACGTTACTCCAGTAGGTTATCATTGCATCTAAAATCCGTCTACGGCGAGAAGGGAAGGCAAAAACGGTGAATCCTTGACCAAGGATAGGTTTAGGGTAGTGGTAGATGCGGCCACCGCGGCCATAACTTTAGTGGCATCCCTACACAAAACTCACGTTAATATTCACTATGATAGCACGGTCAGGTCGTGGGCAGAGTTCTCTTCCATGCATCGGCGGAGAAAGAAAACCGGGGGTGCTTACGTTGGCCTTAGGCGCAGAACTACATCTGTGCCATTGTCATCAATCCAGAGGATGTCCGTCTGGAGGTTCGCAGAGGTCAGCCCAAAGGACTGCAGAAGGGCGTCCTGGATGTGCTTCCGAACAGTCAGCGCGTCGTTGCAGGCGGGCGAAATGCTGTAACGGAGATAGTGATAACTTGGTTCGTTGCTTCTGGACATGCCTGGTATTTTTAGGACGGAGTACACTCAACGTTCGATATGTTCAGGATGGCTGTAACTTGGAGAGCGGCCAAACTTGGCCAAACCCAATTGCAAGTGCGGCATTCGCGAGCGGCAGAGTCAAATCGGTTCAACTCAAGCTCATCATTTGATTGCAAATCAGAACCAGTCCGCCCAGCTATCGGGTGCCACAGCAGCGACGCCGGGAACTTGGTCTCTGACATGCATGATCCTTCGAATTCGCTTTATATATTCAGCAGGCGTGCTCGAGGCGTACTTGATGTGTAATTTGCTGGTTGGTGACACTAGCTCCGTTTTTCATCAGCCCAAGATACAATACTGACGAGACTTCTTTTCAGGTAATGCATAGTGCTTGGTACGCAAGCACAACCCGTCGTCACTTAGTACTTAACTGTGACTTTGTGCTGAGCTGGAACGTAGTGGATGTGTTGTGCGATGGGATAACGTCAACCTCAATAGCTTTGCACTACAGGTTATCCTCAAGGTCCTCTGGCGCGATATAGAACTTTGGACCTTTGAACGTCAATTATACTTTCCATCTTCAATGCGTTAGTGTTGACTGAGGAACCATACATTTATCTGTCCTCCTCAGGCTCACAGTTTGGCTTTGCTAAATGGCAAGAGCTCCCAAATAACCGGATCTCTGAATTCGGGCTGCTAACAGAGCGCTGTATACCTCATCCGCCTCGTCATCTGTTTAGTCGTATCAAAACATTCGACGGCGTTGTACTGGGAGATTAAACCTTGGTACAGGTATGTCGGATGTCTTACTTATAATGTCCTTCCAGCTCACTTATACACCACTTGAGCCTCATTACAGTAACGTATCGAAAGACGACCACCATTCCCCGAGCGACGTTCGAACCTTAAAGCTCAGCATAACCCACGCCTCAAGTCTGGCTTGCATCCAGACACTTCTCCGCTGTCTCGATCGGAGGTGTTGCTCTCACTCGCGCTCGATTCGATGCTCACTTTACCACGACAGTGATAAGTTGAGTTCGAAGCTTTTCCTCGAAGCTTGAAGCTGAAAACGTGCCACAGTATGTATCTCCCGCAGACCGTATCCGAAGCTTAAGTATGAATAACGATGACCTCATTAGAAGGCAAACCGTTTTCGGGATTCTATGGAGTGCGGCACGACGAGGAGCTGTGCCTGGACGTGATTCCGTTGGGTGTTTTGAGCCGATGGTCGCAGAAAACAGATACTTTATGCTCAAAGCAATGACAATATTAATGTAAAAGTCAGTGCCTCTTCGAGACAGAAACTCAAGCGCTACGTTGACACTGGTTGACAGCTACTCACGCGTACGCATACACATATGCCTCGTGCCTTCGCTTCCGCCTGATTCTGCTCTTCTAGCTTCAATTGCACGATAGCACCTGAGTGTTCATTGCCCGCACAAGAACTGCGGCGTATCTCTGGTCGAGCCTCGTTGACCGTAAGTTTGCGTACCGCGCCCTTGCCGAAACTGAAAGGAATTCTCTTGTCCGCAGGATAGCCGATACGAGTCACTCTCACCAAGAAATCCACGTGCAGACCATTCATCCGTTTTACGTGTAACAAGGATACTCTGAGCCATGACTATCCCTTGCGCATCCAATCGCCATGGTCTGAATCGACTATACCTGATCGAAACGAACCATCGCTGAGCATAGTTTCCAAACACGGACCGTTATTCACAGAAAACGAGGATACTCGCGGATGGAGAAGCACAGAAATCGGTCGCTTTGTGATGAAAGCTCCTCGGGCAACCCTGCCCTACTTTAATCTCCTTTCGCAGAGAATCCTCGTTGTTTGCGCAGATCAACGTTCCGCTGAGTTGCATGGAATCCAGTGGCATCCCCGAGACGCGCTCCGATAGGGCCATTGGATTGTATGTCCCGACAGAAGAGGTATCTCGAGACGGAGGTGCGTAAAACATGTGGACGCTATTGAGATGGGCGTGCACAGATTCGGCGGTGCTGTTCCATATACTTGGCGATTGCCGTACGTATTTCGATCATGATCAACTCGGAGATTCTGAAGATTATTCTCGATTGCGATCGAACCCCTGTTATGTACCCAAGTCAGCGGCCCGAGTCAGAGGCATGTCGACGCCAAGATCATACGAACAAAGCAGTCACCATATCGGCGTGGCCAGAATGATTATCGAGGTTGGCCGCAACGATGCACAACAAAGGTATCGCGTATATATATACGTAACACAAAGAAAGTGTCTACAAAATAATGACGTTTCAAATCGTAAGTAGATAAACGAATGCTACAGAGTGTTGTACACTAATATGCGTGGCGAGACAGGTATGGTGTTAGTTGAAAACGTAAGATAGCGTAACGGGAAGTACGAGGGAACCTTCGAATTGGAGGTATCAGCGCTCTGTTTGTTATGTCTAAAAGGTCTTATCGCTCACCTTGCGAAACACATGCAGGCCCGACCGCGGATCTATTTGACGACAACACGTTTGGTGTGCTTGCCTGCTCGGCGTCGTTGATTGTGTGGCATTGGCCGTCGCCAAGCTTCGTCTGGATCGTTATGCAGGTCTTCTGTTTCTGCTTGCACAGAGTGTCGTCGCTCGTGAAGTGGGTAAGGTGGAGCTCGAGGTGTGCTATGTGACACAATGGGGAAAACAGGCTGAGTTGTAACAGTAACCGGTCCGCTTCTAGACGATCTTGGGGGACTGGCATGTTGGGGCGGAAGAGAAGACGATGGCATGCGATCACGAGGAGAAGACTGGGGTGACAACGTCTGTGAACGTGGGGAAGACGAGGATGCTGGCCACTGTCTGGGTTTGGAAAGTGGTTCAGGGTCACCCTCGCGCGGCATGTCGACCTCTATCCGAACCCGGACCATTTCTTTGCCACCCTTCGCGAAGAATGCGCGCTCTTCGGCGAGAAAGAACCCGCTTGTTGGTCCAGAGAGAACATTGACTGGGGGAGCAGGAGGGAAGAGCGCCATAAGCTCATGTCCCGTTGGTGGCGCGGGATACTTTCTTGGTTGCGCATTTGGGTTCGTAGAAAGATCGAGGTCTGAAGGCTAATTGTAAGATGAAGCGCTCACAACCTGTGGCGGCGATACTGACCTTTCAAAGACGATGGTGATAGTGGGCGCCGCGGCAGCGAAGTCATGTCTTGCCTAGGTGGCGGAGTCTGATCGCTGGCAGTTGAAGAGGTGGGCGAGTTAGCTGTCGGAGAGATGGGCCTGAGATGAAACGTTGTGCTCATTGCAGCAAGATCTGCGGCGGAAACTTCGGGAGGGAAAGCTGAGAACCTGAACGCATCTCTGTGCGCTTTATATATGTTCTTGATCTATGTATACGTAGTCGCCTTTAGCGTTTTTCCCAGGAAGGGTGATACCGTTTTCGTGTCCGTTGCAAACACGTTGAGAAGATTAATGACTTACCTATCTATCTAAGGGCTCCAAATGATCTACGACAGCACATGTCGCTCGGTCCGCTGTCAAATAAACTGCTTTCATTTGTGGGGGTTTTGGTTACCTTGTGGTGTCAAAGGTTGGAAAGCGAGATCTACTAATTCGAGCGGACTTGAAGTCATATTTGTTGCGTCCAAACATTTCGATGCGTTAAGTAATTTCGAACTCTACTGGATTCAACCACGATGTCAACGCCGACATGGCAAGAACAGACATATTCTCGACACCCCTGGCATTCCGCATTACATCCTATCAAGTGGGTTTGCTTCCAGAGTGAAAACGAACGCAGGTGATTTCGGGCTTCTCTCCTCTGCTACTGAGACGACCAGTAGATGCGTGCGTCAGAAGCGTCGCATTCATTCAATGCTTTCCATTCATTCAGTGGGAATCACAGAAGTATTTCCTCGCTAATGTTCGTCCATACCCGGATCTGTGCTGATATTCCGCGGACAGTCAAGAGATGTGGCTATCTCGGAACATCCACGCACGAAGACCACGGATAGGTGCGTAATTGCAAGGGTTCTGCCATGGCCAGCTGTATTCCATTGACACATCATTTTGTTACATAGATGCCGCCTGCACCACCTCTGAGAAGCGATTTCTCAGATGCCGAAATCTAATGGTCCTGGTCTGACAGTTTCTGCTTGATTTGAATTCCCAAAGGCACCGTGGCGTCTAGGAAACGCACTCTCACGCGCACAGGGATACGCACGCGTGACAAAGGCAAGTCGACATGAGAGAATCAGAACGGCTTCGTCGGAACGAGACATCTCTGCAGGTCTTTGCGATCTTTTGCGATCCCTAGACCCACTCCATCTGTGGAGGGGCTCGTTATATACTCCGAGCTGCCTTGAAGAAGATCTTCGCCCTTGGTTTGACTTTGAGCTCAAGGTTACCTCACTGCCGGACAAGGATTTCTGGATTCTTGCTAGTCGCGCAGCCAGTTCCGACTTACCGAACATCGTCCGTGCCCTCATACTGCCATCCAGGTGCGTTCGACGGAGTCTGCTTCCAGTATACCTGCGTGTGAACATCTTATTCGAAGTCTGACAATCTTTTGACAGAAGGCGGACTGACGCAAAAGTTCATTTGTAACTGACCGCTGCCGGCCATGGACCGAGATCGTTGACCCTTGCCAGCACAATCTGGGAAATCCAGCCATCTATGTTGCACAGATCCTACTGTAGTATCTATCGGGGATAAAGTCGTCCCCGGCATCCACGCATTCAACAACGTATGTCATTCTCATTACATTTGAGGAGCGGTGGGCTGTGCGTCTATAACTTCTGAACAGCATTTCTCCTGGTTGCAGTGGTACTCAGTGGTAAGGAACCAGAAAGCTTTGACAGGTCTCTCAAGCCTCCGCCGCCGCCGTCTTTATTCCATATTATGTACGGTCCCAGTTGTATCCAGGCCCACAGGATCAATCTCACTTTTGATAAACAGGTCGTAATGGTCGCGAAAGTGTATGCAAAACATGGTCTTGCAGCTACGGACCCTGGATGCGCGTGGTCTATATGCCACATTGCGCCCAATGGATGGGCAAGGATGACTTTAGCCCTTTTTAGAACCAACTTGAGGCCCCGTCCGGTAAAAATGGGAACAAGGGTCTTTCGCTTGCGACTTTTCAAGCTTGGCCCTGACAATGCGCCTCCCAGAACGGGTTCACTCCACTCTCGTATGGCATAGTATGTAGCAGCTAGTGCTACTTACGAGCGTAAGGTGTGTGCTATCATGCCTTGAGGCAGCAGCTGCTACAGCACTGGGACGTGAGTGAACAAACTGGGCGCATGATTATGGCAGGTATCGTGTTCCGGTCACGTCGGTCACTTAACGTCCGGTATCTAATGGCAAATTCCTGTGACCAGATATCAATGAAGCCATCGGATTCTTTCCCACTCTTCTCCATGAGCGATCCTAGTTCTTTTCCATAGCCATCGAATTATCTGACGCAATTGACCATACAGAGGTCTTCCTGCGAGCATTTCGCACTTAACCTCTTGCGGGTTCCTCGGTGCCGATATCTTTCCAGAGGTTGCAATAGACCAGCCATTACTGTGTGTTTTCTATATTCTTCGCTGTCAGGCAATCTGGTAGGGAAGATGAAAGCGGTGCGTCGATCTCTTGAATGAGGTACAACTGCTGCCATACTGCCAACGGAACTCTTCTTGCAGCAAAGAAGCTGTGCCGAGAGTGCCACATGTTCAGTATATTAAAGAATACGTCGACGCCACTATTGTTTACCAGCGATGGTATCATCGGGTTCACGTCCGTGTTCCGCGTTGTCCCTCGGCTATTGAGTAGCTGAATCTGCTAGATATGTCTCCACTGACTCGTCTTATTGCTTAACGGACCATTGAAATGCTATATAGGACTACTCAATACGACACGACTGGTCGAGGGGAGATCTCCGCGCTCTGGTACGTTCTGACTGAGGCACTTTGGTTTGTAACAGCTGACACACGGCACTGCAGTGTATACGGGACGCAGGTCTGCGTAGCTTTGATCATCTACATTGCTGTATCGTGCCACTGAATCTTTCGAGGACCTCGGAGAACTTTCATAACATATCTGTCAAGCACGCACATCCCCCTGAATGACACTGCTATCTACCGCTCAAGATGACGTTGCTACCCCTGCCTGATATATAGGTGCGCAAGGGCTCCTCGGATGACCGATCTGAACAGACTCTGAACAATCGTTCATGCTACGCATCTCATAACAACGAATGTCGTACAGGTACTGTCAAACCGAGGTTCCAGGGTCTTGTGAGTGACTCGGGATCATTATTACAGTAAAATCCGTTCTATCGTACGCGGAACATGCCCGGATTTAACGGTGAGTGTGCGGTCAATGAACTTATCACCCTGGTCTTGGATACAAATTCACGTATGCCAGAATATTGCGCAATGCTACTGCGATCCCGCACACGATTCCGACACGAACACTGTCGCTCTCAGGGATGATCGTCTCCGCTTCGTGTCTCCGCCGTCTGCGGGTCTGTCATGATCATCTTCGACGTCGAGCGCGACACTGACGCATATTACGGCGCGAGAAGCAGCGGACGATGAGCTTCTATGGTTCGTTGTCTGCCCTCCCACCATGATCTTGCCGTTGATCACTCTCACACTGTACAACATGACATCTCACGCCCGTTGGTATATCCACCACTTGGTGGTGCTGTCATTGACACGGATGTCGAAGATTGCTCACATTCAATAACACCATCTGACACGACCAATGAAAGAACGATGAAGTTCACGAGGCTTCTGATATTCTTCCGACTCAGGGTACGTGAACGCATGCTTCTTCCGTTCGATCGTGTTACAGCATTCGTCCCTGATAATCACTGTCGACGACACCAGACGACACCGGCGGCCGGTTACTAGGCACCGAGTGATCAAACCACCGTACCCCGCGGTCCAGCCTGGGCGGTCGTGCGAAGATGTGGTCATTTCACTCTGCCGTTGAACGCGTTCGCAGGAGATCCCTTCGTAGCGTTCTGGCTGCGTTCTAGCAGCGCCTCCGCCGTGAACGGCCGACGTGATTTGGAAACTCACATCTTCACGCTCGACAGCTTCTCGCACCGTTTTCTGTGAACTTTATGATGTAGTTGAGAGCTCTGTAATGATCGCCGTCCGTACCTCTATTGTCGAGGGCTTCGATTCACGTCAATATAAAGCTACCACCCGCGTCCAGCACGTACTTCGGGCCTGTCTTTGCCGATGTATTGGCCCAAGCCGGCTGTGGAGCTACAAGGGCATTTCCATGCGATACTCACGATGGGGGTACTAGGCTCTGCTGACTTCGGGAAGTTACGTGAAGAGCTATTCGATGCAGAGGGGGCGAAAGCCTGGAGTCAAAGAGCTTGAGGATGACTGACTGTTCTGAGAAAACGTACCTGAATGCCTCACACAAGGGTGAAGCTCCGATCACACGATAGACACCTCCGCTAAGTGTTGAGTCACAGGATAATTGTATGGGATGGAACGGAGAGGATACAACGAGGTGATATGTTAAGAACTGACTGTTATTGGATGCGAGATCTGTCTGTTCGCTCGCTCATCTCCAAACGAACTATCTTCCTGCGTCAATGAAACGGAGCGCTGAGCAGAGATTGCTCTAGGGCTCGCGAGGTTACGAAGGCGGATTGTAATAGGTGCGGAGCGAAGGTGCTCATGTGGATGCAGGATGTGTCGCTTCTTTCATGAGCCAAGGCGGAATGCGGTGTGCGTGAGTTATTGAATGAGCCACATGAAAAGGACAGCGCGGGGGGCAATCAGCTGACGGACGACCGCTTAGCTTCTTGGGGGTCAGAGCATCAAGAGCCGGGGAGGATATGGAGTGTTAGAGTCATTCGACCCTCGGAGTACGATGCAAGCACGCTACTCGATCAGCTGTACTTCCTTCTTCTTTTTGCGTTTCGTAGCTGACGAAGTATCGCCAGCTATAGAGTCACGTTCCCGCTTCAACGACATCGAGGAGCCAGCCGTCTTCGAGCCGTTGACCGACGGACCGTCAACGCCAGCCGGTTTTACGAATCCACCGGGAGTACTAGTAGGCTGATCGTCCTTCAGATGGTATGACGGTGGTCGAGTTCTGATGTCTTCGCGGATAGACTCCTGCGCTGTCTTTGCCTTCACCTTACCAGAGTCCTTGCGCTGTATTGGCAACGGTGGTTTGAATCCCGATATCGATGTCAGTCGCTTGGTCTTGGAATTTTCGGTTTGCGCGGCCTGAACCGGGTCACCAGCTTTGATCTCGCTCTAGCGTAAAACAGTTGAATAGAGATAAGGTCACGATAAATGAGACTTACTGGTTCCTCCTTCACCTCCGAACCCTTGGCATTGAATGTTCTGCGACCTCTAGGTCGCGCAGAACCAGCCTCCGCACTGGATGATCCCGTGGAGAACATGAAGGGTATATACGAGGCTTCATGCGAAGTTTTTGTCTCTGCTCCACTTTTCTTGGTCAGAATTACGTGAACCGTCATAAATTCGACAACGACTCACTTGATATCGGAAGACGATGAAATAATTCCCCATGCTTCCTTCGTTTCTCGCGAAACCTCCCACTCCGCCTCGTCTTTGATTTTTGCTTGCTCGAGCTCTACCTGTGCCTGTTGCCTTGCTCGTTGGGCATTTTGCATGAATCGAAGACTGAGTGTGCCATTGCTGAGTGTCTTTGACATGGTGGTTGATTTGGAAAGCGTGCACGCAGGTGAGCGCATCTCGAAGGCCAGGCCTTTGATGTCGAACTGACGCCGGAGGTGACGGTCATTGCCGATGGCAAACCTGAATGCATTGACGAATAGGGTGTTGGCTGCTCGCAATTTATTCTCGGATTAGTGTGGACCTGGTATGGCTACTGAACTATTGGATAAATGAATATTTGATAGCG
>JAXQGN010000491.1:0-20649 GCA_037039805.1 Irpex sp. M6601 | reverse complement strand
GATTGGTGGGGAGCTTAGCCAGGAGGGCAAACTCACGCGAAGTAAGCGATACCTTGAAGAATAAGTGTAAGCCGATGGAGTTACCCAAAAACACAAAACGCTACTAACCATCACGTAGTAGTAGCGCCACAAGGGGAGTACTAATCCTGAGTCGCCGGGACTCCATATACGTTTGTAAAGTCTTGTACCAAGTCACCAATAATACAATCACATCGGCGATGATTACCGCGATGCGAGTGCTTAGCGATACTTGAAAGCTACGACTCAGTACTCATGTAAACCTGGATTTGTCTGAGAAGCTCAACGGACATCTACAGGTGTAAATGAGTGGTCTGGTATCAAGGTTAAGACGGGTCATTTACAATAAAGAGATCCTCGACGACTCCGTCGTGAATTGGTTACAGATGTGTACTTCCTCGTCCCAGGCAAGTGTAGACGAGATATACGAAAACTAGCCACCACCGGACATGAGGTTTGGCTTGGCTTAGAGGATAAAGTTATTACGCACCAAGTTCGTGAACAGAGGCATCAGATTCAACCCTAGGACCAACCAAGTGATAGGTAGTTTGCCCCCCAGGAGAGCATGTACGCGTAATGCGGAGAACACTGATGGATGTTCAGAAGATTATCTCGCAATATTATCGCAGGAATGGCGAGACTTACGCGCGATGCATATGAATTGCACGAGAGAAAGAGCACCAGATAGAACGCTTATACCCACGCAGCTCTGTATAAATACTTTTCATAAGCACGATCAAGGAAGTAAAAACATAGAGAGAGACCTTATAATCCCATGGAGGCACGAGCTCACAAATCGAGAGTAGAAACGGAGTGTAGCGAGTAAAGGCATACAACCATATCGTTGTAGACCGCTTTCTAGAGCCCCATATCACCTCAACTTCTTGAGAGAGGGTAATGCAACTTTCGAAGAGGTACAACACTAGTAGAACAGATGATGAGTCTACTGACAGGAAGGATAACAAGTAATGGAATAACATACCATTTGCAGCTACATTGACGTAGGCCCCGATGAAGCTAGACGAAAGTACTTGTAAGCAAGAACGTGTTATGCATCACGTTCACAACGAGCAGACGAACAGCTGTTCAAGAGCAGATATAAAGGACATCTGGATTTTCGCAGACGTAAAAATGCAGCTGTAAACAAGAATGACAGGACAGTGACGAGGGACCTGGAGGATGGGATAAAGTGTTGGAGGCAGACGGAGTTGAAGCTGCGGTTTTGTAGCTGCGAGTATGTATTATTCAAACAGGCACTATCATTCCAGAGATTTCGCGTACCGGTTCGTGTCGTCGAGAGGCAGCCGTCCGGACTCAATGTTAATGGTCAAGTCATTATGCAGAATGTCGTCAGCAATAGATGCATCTTATTTCAGGAAAGCAATGTCAATCACGATACGGCAGTCAACCACTGAACCATAACTGATCGGCCAACGCGGTATACGTCCTATCACCACTCAAACGAGCTCATCTCAAGTCCTGCTCTTGGAAAGAAGGTCAATTCAGTGCTTCCACGATCCTTGTCCCCTTATGAGTGACCTCCAGGAGACAATCAATCAAGAACCGCGTTGAACTTAGCCCCACACGACCGGCATATGGAGCGCACATTGCAGCGCACCCAGTGGCCTACACAAACGGAAGGAGTCAGTCTAGCGACGAACATGCACAAATTAGCGACTCGCCTGTGGCGAATGCCTGCTCGCAGAAACTCGGCAGGTATACTTAGTCCCACGAAGATGTACGTCAATATGTTCGACAAGCTAATTTCGCGTCTCTGGCCTAAGGATATAGAGAAGTAACTCAGAATTGAATAGACCAGTTTCTTTCCTTCATCTCGAACCATTTGCTGCAAGATTTCGTGACATTCGGAGGCATCAACGCCGCGGCTAACTTGATAGCAGCACAGTGCTGGTGTTCATAGTCTCTGCAAGTACATTTAGTCAGAAGTCTTTGGATGTGTAGTGTATACAGCATGCGCACAAATGGTGAGAAGGATGATGTATGAGCTCAAGAGAGTATTGCATTCGAACTCACAAGTTGGGAGTAAGTAAGCTAGGGACCCTCAGGGCTGGGAACTGGCTGGTAACGTTGCCTCAAGATCCAGATCTGTGGTTCCACGTGGTAAATACTTACGCGCTTACGGTGCCACTCATCCCTCTTCCTTCCTCCTACTCCCTATCCGGCAACTATCGAGGTCCACTCGTCCAACTCCAGAAGGGAAAGAATGCACAATAGGTGATACTAGTTGCAATTTCCCACAGGCTTTCGGCAATCCAACCGATAGCGAGGTCAGCACTATTTCTTTCATATAATCACTCGCCATGACGAACACATAGCCCAGACCGCTCATCGACGGTGCACAAAGGCCATAGTCCTCTGCATGCGTCAAGGAACACTCTCCTGAGCATCCAATCAAATGTCGATGACCACTCGATGCTCTATCTCGCCCTGGCTCTCGACCGCAGGCAGTCGCCACCTTCGCCTACCCAATCGGTCCTGAATCAGCGCCTCCAGCTTCGAGGCTAATTGCGATCACGCAAATTGTGCCCGGTGGTCATCCCTAATCACAGTGTACTGAATAGGCACTGCTTCGTATGCAGGTGCGTCACATCTGCACCTGTATTCAGCTTATGCCATCACTGACCGCCCGCAGTCCTCTACCTCACTGCTTGCGCATCCGCCCACACTACATGCTATGCATCGGTAGCGGAGTTAGCGGTACTTACTTATACGACGATACGAGGGTACTTAAATCGCGAGCGGTACAACCTCTATACTGCAAACGCGTTTGTATATACGCTCGGGACCGTTCACCCCAAATTCATATCTCTCTGATCAATCCCACCTGGTAAAGCTGCCATGAGGCACTTTCAAGTCACAGTGAAGAGTAACAGGGTCCGATCGAGATTTCTACTGTACTTCATACGTTTGCAGCATCCTCACTTTGCAGATATAAACCCCAGCGGTATGTGGGTCCTTGGTGCGCGCACGCAAACATACCTGGGACGCCTGGATAGCATCTGCTACTGGATATGTCCAACGCCTCATCTATTCCGGTACAAGGTGAGTCGCACAGCGCCAGCACTAGTCACCTTGTACTGATTATAATGGGTGCAGCTGCCCTTTCAGGTTGCCACTCCCCATCCCCCACTTCTCCCTCCCCCGTTTCACCTATGGATTACAGCCCCACGAATTCACCGTCTCCGTATACCGTCTCCCTGACGTATTCCAGCGTCCCAAACGCCTCTTCTGGCGTGACGCCACTCAGCCCTCTCCCGGGCTTTGAGCACTATTCTTACCCGTCTTCAGACAGTACTTCAACAGCACCAACACCAACACCCTCGCCTCCTCCAGCGCCACCAAAGCCGACTAAGATCACTCGTCGCAATCGAGGACCCGATCACATTCGACGTCCCCGTAATCTATTCATAATCTTCCGCACCGAGTACTATCGTACGAAGAAAGCCTCGCTCACCTTCGAGAAAGACCATCGGCACATCTCGCGTATCATCGGGTTCTGCTGGAGAAACCTCTCCCCCGCTGAGAAGAAGCCATGGTACGACAAGGCGGCCGCTGAGAAGAAGGAGCACGCGAGGCTGTATCCCGACTATCAGTATATTCCGTTAACCAGGAACGAGCCTGTGCGGCGACGTAAAGTCAAGCGGAATGGGAAGAGCGATATCGAGCGCTGTGCCGAGGTGGCGAAGCTGCTCGGGCAGGGGAAGGAAGGCAAGGACATCGTCGAGGCGATCAAAGGTCTCGACCTCGACTCTGGCTCTGCCGATGATTCACCTGGCGTTGTGGACGCGAATAAACCTTCGGTTACACCCCCTGGCACTCGCCGTACCACCCGCTCGACATCTTCTACGAAGTCGAAAGGACCTGTCTTTCGTAGCCCTCTCTATCCAACGCATCCCCTTCCACCTTCGAAACCCATCGCCTATGCTGACTTCCAGATGGATACCATGCCTTCGCTTGGGTCACCGACATCCTCGGATTCCAGCGGCTCTGACCTCTCCGTGAGTCACTACATCCTTCATCCTTCTCGATCATCTGCTGAACTATCATCTCAGGCGTTCGATGTGCCGCCTGTAGACTCGTGCCCCCTCCCATATCCGTTCGAGGACTCTTACGCTTTAGCCTTCGGTATGCCCATGGACGACTTCGCTTCGCCTTCCCCCCTATCACTGCCTACAACGGAGATGCCACACGAGTATATCCCGCCTTGTGCAGACCAATCGTGTTTCAACCAGACTGGCACAGTCATTTCGTCTTCGACCGATGTGACCAACTTTCTGCCGGTACCGTTGAACAACACCGTACACCCCTTCCCTGGCGCTTTCCCGTCGAATCTATACGCTGGCGGCCCCTGCTTCACTGGGTTCCCTGCGGCTGCCGCCGGATGTGACGGTACTTCATTGGTGTGGTCGAACGACTTCCTGGTACCCATGGTGGATATGGACTCGCCATACTATCCTTCTCCCTTGACGGCGCCACACGATCTCATAGGCGACCCAGTAATTGGATCTTACGCCTCATTTGATCATAATACCTCGAACATTTCCTCCCAGTCAACTTCCCTCAATTAAGATTAAGTAACGATTTCACCTTTTACGATGGCTTCTCTTATGACCACCGCCAATGCAATGAACGTACAGACGCGACGCTTATTATCTTTTTATTCACTTCATATCTTCGGACGCTCTGTAAATCCCATCGCCAGGGTCTTTGTTGTTTTTCTTTTCATCATCCTGTTCGCCGCCAATCTGCATCTTTATAACGCTGTATCATTGTTCCTGCCCACGTCGGCACCTCTCTTCATACCCTCTTCCCGTCGCCTTCATATATAGAGACGTTGTACATAAATCCGTTTTGTTATGCTTTTTATTCCTATCTTTACTTCAGCTTCACTCGCTCCGCATCAGAACATGAGCATTGCCGTGACTGCAGTATAAGGGTGATATATCTGAAATGTGCCTTGTACGCAAACGCTACACCGCAAGATACCCTCGACAAGACTCAGCGCCACACATACACCGCTTGTCTTCTTTCCCTATTACTACCTTCTTCCCTTTCTCATCCCTTGCGGCACTCGGGTCGTAGTCAATCGTCAGCTCCGTGAATGCCGGTATGCGCCTGTTGGCGAAAAATGCCAGGTACGGTCGGTTCATCTGTGACAGGAGGTAGGAGTATGGTAGTGGGCGGCGAAAAATGGAGTGAGCATGTTAGAGAAGCCGTGCAATGAACACGCAAAAGCGTAGTAGGGATCCAAAGCGCAGCACTTACAGACGGAGGAGTGTTCCACACGACAGAGTGAACTTCCATATTTGGCTCACAGGAGTGACTATCGATTGATGTAAACGAGTCAGTAGGTGTGTAATTGACACGGTGGCTGCGCATACTTGATAAACCGGGACCAGTTCCCTGGTGGCGTGGGTTTTAGTGAGTTGGAGGAGAGCGACAATCGATGCTTGGGCCCATACCTTGATGGTACGCGTCGACGGAGTACTCTTCTGCATCGTCTAGGTCTTCTTCGGCCGTGTCTATCGCATCTAAGTCGAAGATGTAGGACTTGTGTTCTCCCGTTACTTTATCTGCCTTGGTGCGTGATCTACGGCGGAGGTTATGGTATGAGTATTCGTGGCGTTTTTCAAGAAAGTGCCGCCTTCTCACATCAGGCGACTGCAAAACTGCCGTTAGAAGTCGTAATGAGCGTTATCGAGTAGAGCATACCCAGTGTATAAACCAATGAATTTGCCTCGGGGAAGATCTATCGCTGCCCGCACACCCCACCCACGACTTTCTGTACGAAAGACCTGGATTGGAACATCACGAGGACGCTGAGCCACCCTATTTTGGCAGGACACAGTGCAAGCACAGTTCTGATAATGTATTAGAGCTGACACGCGAAATCATCAGGCACATTCCTTTACCTGGTTACATTCGACAATGACCCCTGGCCGGTCGAATTTGTAGTAACCCTGATATCATAGCATTAGCTCACACCATGTATGCTGCGAAGCTCTTACATACTTGACTATCGTAGGCGTATGCTTTCTGCCCGTGGTAGTCTTCTCCTGCTGCGTCTTGGCATTCACATACCTCGACGTCTCTGCAACCAGCCGTGCAGTCGCAAGCGACCAAAAATCCCGGATCTGGGTCAGGTATACCTTTAGAAAGAACATAATCTCCTTCTACATAGCGAAAGCCTTCCGGAACTGGAGGCGATAACTCCTCGTTGAACTCATTCACAATGGAGATGCTGGCGGCCCCAGCCTGTTTACAGAGACGTGTCCATAACGTCTCTTTAGGGTCTTTGATCGACACTGTCATCAGCGAACAAGATGACATAGACCTGCGCAGAGAATCACCACTGGTCTTCTGCTTCTTTCTTGGTCGAGGATCGGAACCGTCACTGGCCTTTCGTACTACCTAAGTAAGTCGACATCAACGTTAATCCCCCTAAAACGGAACGATTGCAACGGTATACAATATTAACCTTTTCTATGACAGGTGATTCAGGAATCTCAAGCTCCACGACTGTTGTTCCCGGGCTGAGAGGGGCGTCGTTTGGCTGCGAATAGTGGACTTGAGATCGGCTAGGTGAACTGGAAGAAGGCCCGTATGGGTCACTCTCGAGGGCATCCCAATCCTGATAGCGAGACAACGGATGTCTGCTACTTCTCTTCTGTTTCTGTTCCAAGGCATGCGCATTTTCAAAGGTCGGATAGCCATGTAGTGGAACATGGTTATCAGGAATTGGAACTTCGCAGCTGCTATGAGCGAGCCGCCGTCTCTTCCTAGTTATGCGCTCCTCCCAATCCTCGATCAGTTCGAAGTCATCGTCAGAGTGTAGGTATTCCCAGGTTGTGTCCGCCGTGGGCTCAGAACCTTTGCTAGTTAGCCATTGCACCTAGAACGATCGCGTAGAGTCAGGTCCGGGCCTCGAAAAGCACACCGCGAATGCCGTCATTGACAAATCAACGAACCTCGTACCTGTGAAATCGTGATCAGCTATCACTAGGTCTTATATAGTGTGTGTATGAGAGAATAGTACTTCTTCCTGCCCCACGCATCGGTCTCTTCCTGGACTATCTTGCTGGCCACGCGACTACCGCGTGACGATTCAGCATGTTCCGGCGACGGAGACGCACGCCAACTCGTCTCCACGACTTCTTTGCGTGAACGCATCACAGACGATATGCGATGTACCGAGGGAACTAAGAAAAGTAAGCAAACGAGCCAAATATTGTCGTTCGATGTTGAGTGTTGTGAACGAACCGCGATTCCAAGTTCAACTTGCAACCCCACCACGCGACAAGACTTGCCGAAGTAGGAAATAAGCATCACCTCACCTTCGTGTGATCTCAGTCCTCATGATGTGATTTCGCGATTCTTACGAAAGCAAACCAGCACTTCACGCCAGCATCTCACACGCCAGCCTCGTGAGTCCGCGAACGTTGAACGTTGAACATCCCTCGTCTGTCTTACAGGGGCCCAGGGGGACCAGCCAGCACGACGCATAGAGAAAACGGATGCGTAGATTGCAGAATAACTACAAGATGACAAATAACGCAAGGATGATATACTATAAGAACAATCTACGGAAAGTGTAGAAGATGGGGGGAGAATTGCAAACGGTACTCTGTACAGGTGGATGTGCCAAGCAAAAAAAGCATTGGTGTTGTATAGGAGTGAGTGTATACCGAACGTCAAAGCAAGGAAAAGCGAGGATTGCGGATGGCATAATACAATGCGGTGATGCTAATATACTAGAGTGCCTGAGTCCCGAACGCGTAAGGAAAGACAGAGCATAAGCCATAGTAGGTATCGTTCCGGCGAGACGGAATTATGTGGGGGGATATTAGATTTGCTTTACGAAGATTGTCTTGAAATGAGCCTTATTGAATTTACATCCCATAGCCGTAGCCGCGCTGGTAGGGATCACCCATGCCACCGGCCACAGCCATCGCGGGGAAGCCGTTGCCGTAGGCTGAGGGAGCAGCGAAACCAGAGGCGTGAGTGTGAGGAGGGGTCATTCCAGGGCTGTGATTGGAGCCGTTTTGCAGAACATAGCTGTCGATAGAGGAGCCGGGGATACCGTGAAGACCACCGTGCAACTGCGAGAGAGCGTTCTGAGCCTGAAGACCACCTTGAAGAGAGTAGGGAGCGCCGTAGCTGTCGGAGAGGTTACCGTGGTGAAGACCTTGGTGGCCCATATGATGACCGCCGTGGCCGCCAAGACCCATGCTCGGGTTCCGGAGGGCCAGGTTGGCAACAGCTGGTTGACCATGGTAGCTTCCACCACCGAAGCCCTCGACCTGCTCGCGCTGCAACTTGTTCTGAATACGCTTGCCGTACGGCGTGTTGCGGATGAGAGGGATGACCGGCCTGATACCCTCGACGAGGAGAGCACGCTGTGCGGGCTCTGCGTAGTCCAATGCAGTCTTCAAGGCAACGTCAGTAAGGACTAACAGGACAAGAACTATATGATCATACCTGAACACAGTAATTGCCGTACGAGTCCCGGAGGAGCTTCTCAAGACGGGTGCGGTTAAGCAGCTCACCGATGAGAATCTTACGGGTGCTGTGCTCCGCAACACGAATGCACTTGATAAAGAACGCCCATCAACTTCTGCACGTCGCTACAAGGAAAATTAAGTTGCATACCTTCTCAATGACGTTAGAGCTGAACTTTTGCACAGAGAGCGCGCAGACGTTGCCGGTAAACTGCCTGATGACCGCATCGCTGAAACGGTTGTCGTTGAGATCCAGAATGTATTGGACAACCTGGAACCAAAGAGGTTAGCTGGTAGCGTCAGATGTACTCTAATGAGAACATACGTAGTTGCCGTATGGGTCCTGAACCAGCGTCAGCGCATTGTAAGTGATCTCGTTGACGAGCTGGATACGCTGAGGCTCTGAAGCATGGTCGATGCAACGCTGCAAGACGCAGCAGCCATGACGATGAGTAGCAACCTCGACACAGTTAGCTGCAACCGCATTGTAGATGAACTATACCACAAATCCATGAGATGCTGATGATTGAGTACAAAACAAAGATACCCATACCTGATTATCCTCGGGAACCAACTTATTCAAACACTTCTGGATCACATGATTACCATTGAGATCCTTGATAAGAACGACGACATGCAAGCTGAGAGCGACAATGATCGAGTGGATCTGGATATTGGAGTGGCGGTCAGTCTACCACGCCCCGTCAACTGGATAAAAAAGAACTCCGAAGCGAATAACACTGACCTGTCGACGAGTAGACAAGAAGTCGATCATCTTCTGCACCGCACGGGTGCCGTGCATGTTCAGGGAGATGTTGACCAAGTCCTGAGCGACAGACTCGCAGATGAGGTTCCTCTGCTCGTCCGTCGAGTACTCGAGGAGCTTCTGGCAGAGGTAATTGCCGAAGGGGTCTGCAAGGCCGTTAGGATGTGTTCTACGAAATCAGAGATGAACTGGGAGACATACCGATCATCAGTTCAGGGAAGTGACCGAAAGTCTCCCTGAAGATCATATCACGATGTTCAGGAACACCCTCCTCGAGCTTCTTCTGCAAGTACCGGCAACCATGCTGATCCTTGCAAAGCGAAGGAATCTCGCCCTGAAGATCCTCGAGACGCATACCCGCGAATCTGTTGACTGCGTACGAAATCAGGCTCAGACAGAGTAGACCACAAGAGACGATGTCACTTACACTCGCGGTCAACATCGCCACGCTTGTGCTTGGGGCCGTGCAAGCCGTTCATCTTGCCATCGCCGTTGGGCCTTGCTCCCATTCCCAGTCCGTACTTGGTGCCATTATGATGATACAACGCAGTAGATCCTGCGGTTCCGCTAACAGACATACGAGACCCGTTCTCATATCCAAAGTCATTGTAACGACCGTTGTCCAATCCGTTGTTCATATCGTACACCGTGTCATACTAGAAGACAGACGATAAGCTGGATGAAAGGTATGACAAACGGAATATACTGACCTCGTCGATACCACCGCTGGAGATGCTGTTATAGCCCAAGGAGTTGGAGTCGTACTGACCAGAAGGCATCCGGGACAGAGAGGGATGCAGCTCAACCGGGCTCGAGTTCTTAGCACTCAGGAGACCATTGAGAGTCTGCGACTCCGCCGAGAGAGGCGTCCCAAGGCCCTTGCCCAATCCATTAGGAGGACCAGCACCGGGAAGAGGAGTAGTCGGGACCGAGCGCGCGGTCGTGATCGAGAGGCCGTCCGACAAACCAAGAGGAGAGCCACGTCGCGAACCGATGCCCTGCACGAGACCTTGGGGCAGCTGGTTGAGGAGGGGCGTTGCCCGACCGGACACGGTACCCTTGGACGGGGTGAGGTCACCCAAAGCCGAAGAAAGCGCAATAGAAGGATTAGTGGCATTGCGACGATCCCCGCGTCCGTTGATGGCATCAACACGAGGGCTGCCGTTAAACTGAGGCCATTCTGATGGCTTGTCGCGAGCATCGAGACCACGACCGTTGTACGAGCCACGAGGCTGGGTTTGGGACAATGCCGCGAGGTCAAGAGCAGCAGACAGCTGCTGTAGGCTAATTAGCAAGACGCCGGAAGCGTAAATGCATAAAACACGCACCTTATTACCGTACCCGTTCGTATACTTGTCCTCATCCGAAGTCGGAAGATGGCGCATGGCGTCTGCGAGGCTAATGAATATCTGATGCGATTGGGATAGGAACATGTAACTCACTGTTCATCTCCTGATCCAGCTGCTCATCGAGCATCATCCCAGCATTGAATGCATACGTCTGACCATCGGGAGTAGTGAAGCGACCGCTGGAAGAGCGCAGGATCGACTGCGGGACGTTCTGACCATTGGCAGCCCGCTCTCCAACCAGAGAAAGGTTTTCCAGATGACCAGCCAGCTCCTCGTCGTGTTCGCTGGCAGATGCACGTCGGCTGGCCGGCATGCTCTTAGCGCCTCCAGGCCTGGCAAAGCTCTGATGGCTGTTGCTGTGCGCTTCGGGGGAGTGATTTACGGAAGGCGCGTACGTGACGGACTTGCGTTTGTCGGCAGCAGAACCAACAGCCTTGGACAGCGTTTCAGCGTCGACAGACGAGTGAGCTAACCCCGAGCTCAGGTTGGGGGAGTACTCGCTGCTGAGCATCGCGTTGACGCGCGGCGGGGTGGTTGGGGCGGACGCGGCCAGATGTTGAAGGTTCGCCCCCTCGATGGTGAGAAGCTCCTGGGCCTGCTGCTGCTCCAGCATACGCATCTGCTCCTCGAACAGCTTCCTGTGCAAGACCTTCTGGCGTTCGTGTTCCATCTTCTTGAGGGTGCGCTGGCATAGGTAGGTTAGCGGACAGCATTCGCCCGAGCGGAGGTTTTACGTACAACGGTCACGTCTGACACATTATTACCGTACCTCGCGGCCTACGTGTGCTTGCATGAGAGGTGGCATGAACGGACACAGGAGAGGGAGACATACCGAATCTGCAAGGTCCAGGAAGGCAGGAGGACTCTGCTTGCGGTCGTCGGAGGACTGGTGATTATTGGTAGTAGTAGATTCCAGTGTAGTACTCATAGGGAACGAAGATAGATGACGTTATACTTTTGTCCGAGTTGAACGAGAACAGATTGACGAGTTTGACGTAGAGTAGGAAAGCGAAAGCTAATTGCACAAGATCCTGGGGAACAGCGGTTCAATTGAGCTGGCAGTGAACTCATAACATGCACTACACACCTGCCAGCGATTTTAAGCCGGGTCTACTATGTATGTTGTTACACTGCGGCCTGTGGGCTGATTGACGGAGAACGGAGGGGCAGTAGGTAAGCGAACCGTGCGGAGACGATGGTGGTGGTTTTGAGACAAGATACACACCGGATTGTGGGGAATTGGGGGAGTTGTGTGTAAGATTAGCAGTAGTACAAGCGGTGTTAGAAAGAGAGCTGGCGGCGGAGGGTGGCAAGACGCAACGAGCGAATATTATAAGTAGTCCAAGGCGGTTACCCTCTTTTTCAGCTTTCCCACGCTTCGATCTCGCCTAGCCCGTCGCTTAGCCTCTCTCCTCCTCGCCGTCGCTTTCTCCCTTTGTTTATTCCTCAAGTATTGCATCGACTCTCAGGCCACACTGCAGCACTTCACATACACCAATTCCATATTTATGACCGCAAAAGAGACCGTTGGCGGGGGCAAAATAGGCGTTGCGAGCTGCGTAGACGCCTGTGTGACTAGTGTGACAGCCACGCATCACCCGGCGAATTAGTCACGCACTTCGCGACCCGCGCCAAAGGGCTCGCGTGTCCATATATGGCAAGCATCGGTGCCTGTGCCGGCCACTTCCCTCCAACTCGCGAACCTCGTGGCGAACAACAAGCGAGCTGGAAAGAATGAAAATAATAGAATAAAATCACAGATTGGCACACAAAATAAAGGACACAAACAGCTGCCAATCGCTGCCAATGTCTGCCAATGGGACGGGGGCACGCAGAGTGTTTCACGCACTGTTCCATTCGAACGTTTCGCGTGCTCTGCGGGCGGTCTGGAGGCTTCATTTCGCGTTCACCACTCCTGTTCTTGCTAAACTCCTTTCGCGTGATGTCCCTTGCATCCCCCTTTCGCAGTCTCTAGAATCGTTTGCTCAACGCCAGAGATTTATTGGCCCACTGAAGTCGCCATGTCGACCAAGTTCATCACCCCAGCTCTGCCAGTCCATAATCCGCAGACAGCCATATCACTGACTCCCTGACCATCTCGTAATGGGCCATAATGTCGATGCTCGCCTGTCACCGAACAAAGCTTCCTGAAAATCTTTCATGTCATGTAATTTCCCGTAGATTACCGACCCAATACTTCTCAGCAGGATCGGTCACCGCCGAGGTGAGCCTGAAGACGAGCAACTCCGCTGGCCATGGTATGGTAGTCTGACTCTGTCGTCGGCACCCCAGGCCTGGGCCACAGCGTTGGCTTTCCCCTGAAGGCAAAACCAAACGGCGCGAAAGTCCAAGAGTTTCGCGGAAGCTAACCGTCGCCTCTAACCGTCGTAATCTCCGTCAATACACCAATCGTAGATCGCGACTCCCTTAGATTCTTCCACTAAGCCTCAGATTACTGCACGCCGATCTCCATAACCTTTCTTCTGACCGAACTTCCACAACTTCCACCAGTCTTTTTGGCTTTTCTCTCTTTTCTTCTCGCGCATGGGTCCTTTTATAGCTTCCCCGCCTGACAACAGGCACCACCCCTTACCCGAGTCAAGAAAGCCCTGCAGCGGCCGCCGTAATTACCGGATAGGCCTCCTTTGAGTGGGAGTGTGGCCAGATAACATACCAGGATAGTAGACAAGAGGAACATCTGGGGTAGCCAGCGAAACCTAACAGAACGAGATATCCAAACAATTAGCATGTTCAATCACCCAGACTCATGGCCTCCACTAGATACAATATGTAAGCAGCTAATAAGTAAGTAACATACTCAACGTCCATCCGTCCGCCCGCCCACTTGACACGGGCTAGCTCACACCATCCACGACGTGAGGTTCCATGCTCAACTGGCCAGCCGTCTTCTCTTCCTTCTTCACTTCCACCTCATCACCACGTCCAGACCCCACCCTCCCATTCATACCATTCCCATTCACCATCAAACTCTTCGGCTCCGCCTTGGACCGACCCTTCCGCACTGTAGCCGACGACACCAGTTCGTCCCCCGACTCGCCACCGGGAGCCTGAATAGTCCGGCGATCTGATTCATCCTCGTCGTCGCCGCTGCTCGTCGCCCCCTCGTCTTGCATTTGCTGCACAAATTTCACGGTTGCGGAAGACAGTGTCGGTGTGGCTTCGTCGGCGTGGTCGTCTTCGAGCGGAGGCTCTGCCTTCCCGCTCGACCGTGAACTTGAGCTTGACGTATTTCGAGATCTCCAGAAACCGGAGAGCGGTGTTAGGTCTAGGAAGGCTCTGGACTTGCGCACCGTACTCGTCGGAGTGGGTACTGTGGGTGTGGTGGATCCGCTGGCTGGAGGAGAGTCGATTTCGATCCTGGGGCCTTCTGGAGTGGTAGATGTATCTCCAGAATCCAGAGTGCTACTGTCCAGATTGTCAGGTTCAGTGACGGTGACCGCGGGTGCGAGCGCGGGCGACTGTAGAGCAGAAATAGTCGTGGAGGCGATACTTGATGCGCGGTGGTGAGTTCTGCACAAAGGATGTGTTAGTTTGTGCTTCGCAATATTGAAATATGAGAGACTTACCTTGGCGTAACGGTATCCGGATTAGTGAGTGTGAGAAGGAGATTCTTGAGATTAGGTAGAGTGTGGCGCATATCGAGGGCTCGAAGGTCGTGTTCCGACATAAGCTATGCAATAAACCATAGGTAACCAACAATTATCACTGTACATGTTCAGACGTACCATCTCGATATTCTTGTTCAAAAGGAACACTCCATACTCGAACCGATAGGTATCAACGCCCTTCGAAAACAACGGAAACCTGCCCAAACTCAATCAAACCAGAAAAAATCTGAAGGACACAGAAACTTACATCCTCGGGCCAACCATAGCGGATATTCCATCCTTGATCACGCTCCGACTCCCCACACAGGTCACAGGATACACCAACCTCTGTCCCAAATACGCGGCAAGCAGCTGCACAAGCTGCGCCGCATACCCTAACGCCGTCGCCACACTATCCTCGGTAACATCCTTCCGTGATGGCACCGACAGCGGAGGCGCGGGTTCTGTGGGTCCCGACGGTATGGGAAGCGGGACATCAAGGATAGTAAACAGAAGATCGGGAGGAGAAAGAAGCTCGATGGGGAAGATGAACGCGAGGGAGGTGAGAAGCTCGTTCCGGATGGGCGCGAGTTGACTGCGAAGGAGCATCAAGTCGGTCCTAGAAAAGAAGAAAAAATCAAAGTCACGCGTTAGAGTGTGCGTGTGGGATTTGTCAAAGGATCTGCGGGTTAGAGGTTGTGCTCACCTTGCCTCTTCCACGTGGATCTTTTGGTCCGATTCTTGGCGGACGTCTTCCTCATGAACTTCGTACGCTGAGGAAAGCATCCTTCTCCGGTCTTCAAGTTCTTCCCGTTTCTGTTGTACTCGTCGACGCACTATAATAAGTAATAAGCGATCGAAGACGTCCGGAACGAGTACCGATACGATACTTACAATCTTCTGTCCTGGCTTGCAACGAGGCTCGTTGGGTCCGAAGGTCGTTCACCCAAGCTTCACGCTCCGACACTTCGCGGTTCTTTGTCAATGTAGTTCAGACGCGTGATATATGGGCAGATGAGGAATGCTAATCCCGGGTGGGATGGCGGGCGACTCAGAGCGAGATACTCACCAGAGCGACAGTGGAACGGTCGACCAGATAAGGTGCGATTTCTCGACCCAAGTCAGCGACTGACCGTTCTGTATCCTGAATGACTGCTTGAAGAGTGACAAGTCTACGCAGTTTCAAACGTCAACGTTCGAGTCTCAAAATTGCATAATTTGACATACTTCATGATTGACTGCCATGATGCAGATACTCGCAGGCGTTTCCAACGACTGTTCCGTTGTTCAAGGTCATCATCTGGGTCCGAATGGGATGCGTCGGCTGTCACGTGTTCGTCCTGCGAATCGGGAGGATGTTTGGCTGTTATAGGTGTTCGGGCCTCGACATTGCGAATATTAAATTCCGGGTCAGAGTTGTATCCTGCTGAAGGCGATGGAGAACGTGAATGACGACGAAAGAGTGTTGTGGGTGGTCGGGGTGTCGGGACGTAGTATGTCTTTCCAAACGGTTCTAAAGTGATGCATAGTGTGTTTGATGGTATGTGAGAAGGATGCTGCGCGAACTGTAAGAGAGGGTTCAGTGGACGTCGACAAGTTGAGGTAAATACACTCACATCATCGTCAAAGGGAACTAGTTTATTAAGGTCGACCTCCCAGCTCTTAAGGATTTGCCAGTCCTCCTCGTGACTAGGCACTGGCGAGGGATGCGCTCTCTCCTTCCCTTTACCCTTGTCACGCACGTCATGGGACAGTCTACCCCAAATTTCTACCACCATCTTTGTAGCTCCTAGGTCTGTAGTCGGTGCAAACTCAAAACCTCCCTGAGGGTCGATCTCGAAACGAGGATTAGTAGAGGGCTTAGAGATAGGGGAGATATAATCGGGTATGGGCCTTTGGATATGGGATTCAGAAGAAGACGGAGCCGAGAACGGTGTAGAGGGGGCCTTCTGTGTCGTCGAGCCCCGTGGGACGGAGCGCTGGGACAAAGGTTTAGTGGCGGATGGTGTGAGGGAAGTCTTGCTGGCTGAAAGGGATAGTGATTTAGAATGACCGGATGGTCCTGCCTTGGGGCCCAAACTATGCGAAGCAGCATTTCTACCAGGTAATGATGATCGAGGCAGCGACCCGCTTCCTGACGATGCGGTCGAGCTGCGTCTATGCGTCTTGACCTCTTCGTGCCCGTTCATAGCACCAGCTCTGTTACCAGGAGGCGGCGGCTGCAAGATGACTTCGGAAGAACGGCTTTCAGTCTGAACGGCCCGTAAGGTCAAGAATGTTTCCACCAGACGCGACTGTAGAATGTGCTCTAGGGTTTCTTGAGATGTATCCTGTAGAAACCGTGATAGAGATATTGTTGGCTGCACAGGGAGTTCGTGCGAGCGTGTCGTCCCCTGCGAGATAGTGGATGCCGTAGACAACGTTCTCTGACGAAGAGGGGGCCGAGCAGGGGCAGCACCACCATGGCCTGTTGTGCGACCAATACTGGAGGTTGTCGCAATACTTGCGCGTGACATTGCCCTCTTCCTACCTGCCACATCCGACGTGTCTTGAGATCCATTCGTTGGAGGTTCCTGCCAGGTGATAGTACTGACAGACGTAGAGGACCTCCTCCGCCCTCTTCTCTTGCTCACCGAGAGATCAAGGTCGTCGGATAGATGACCGTGGGCGGTGAACTGCGGCTGCTCAGATGGCTGAGAGAGCGCAGACGCAAACTCATCGCGAGCAGGAAACGGTGTAAGATTCCGCACTTGTAGAGACGTTATATGGCGTATTCTGCGTTGCTACAAGGCAATAAATACGGGTTAGAGAGGCAACCCTGGTATATGAACACACCAATTCTTCGTGGTCATCCTTTCCCTGGGATAGCGTGCGTGCAAGCTTTCCTCCTCCTGGCATGGCACCCGACCAAGCCCTGATCGCTGCGCAATGCCACTAGCCAGGGTCTTTAGAGCTTGGAGGCGTATCTTGAGCAGACGCCTTCACAAGCTGGTTGCTGTGGGACCTGCTGCACTGCGACAAGAATAGAACGAGCACAAGTCTGCCTTGCTTCCTGTCGTTGTGTGTCTAAATAGAGAAACAGCGAATTGAGCGAGATGGGAGGAGAGAGCAAGATTATGGCCGTGCTTTGACCAATATTCCTGCAATTGATCCCGAAGTATGCGATCGGTCTCAGTGCGTCTCCCTCCTCTCTCTTCGACCACCACCATCGTCTTGCTGCTCAATACAGCGTCGTACGAACTCGTAACCAGAGAGGTTTTGTTGAAAGCTATAACACAACGTAAACGCACCCACGCATCCACCTACTTGCAACTTCTTATCGTGACCCATGGCTCCCAAACCCCGTCCTATTCAACGCAAGCTCTCCTCAGCTGCAAATATTGGAACACCTCCTAATCTTCCAAAAACACAGAATGCGCAGTCAATGCCGCCACCGCCTGTACCTGCAGCAGCGATCGTTCCCCCAGGTATATTGGTGCCTGAAGCAGTGGCATTGAACAATTGCTTGAAGGTTAGTCGGCCTTGGTACTCGATCCTGGTATTACTTACTGACTTGTAACTCTGCAGACAGCTACCATTAAGACGGGACAAATATTACGGTTCTACAATGATACTCAGAAGCTGTGAGTGGGACGCCGCATATGAGTGATCCCGGTCTTGACGTTGCCTCAGTCGCATCCACAGACATGCTCCATATCCTCCTCGTGCGGTCACGGCCTCTCTGGGACGCGAGCTGGAGAAGTATGATCAACTATGCGATGCCATGCAGACTCAGCTAGTGAGCGAGCCTCTCACTGCTCTCGCACAATATGTCTAAACTCTATATTACACCGTCAGGACCGCGCTATCAAGGTACTCCAACGAGACCTCGAACGCGAAAAGAACCGTATAAAAGCTGAAGAAGAAGCCAAAGCAGCAGAAGCCGCAAAGGCTGCTGCCGCCGCCGCTCCCCCTCCTTTCTCTCCCGCGACCGAATCCTCAGAACCACTATCCGCAGTGTCATCTAAAGCATCATCAAGTCTAACCGGGCGACGCCAATCCACCATCTCTCTCTCATCCCTCCAACGGCCCGCATTCCCACACAAACTGGACCTCTCTGCTACAGCCTTGCGTCTAAACCCAGAAGACATGAGTATGCCCTCTGGTCTTGCCTCTCCCGTAATGCTAGCTCCGAAGACCAGCATCCCGCAACTAGCGCCAGATTTCCCGTTCGGTCCACCGGGAGATGTCACCATAGACCTCACTATGGACGACGACGTCTCCGTGGGAATGCCACCTCCGCCTGTGCCGAATGGCATGGACACAAGTCTGGGCACCACCGCCGACAAACCAATTGAGCTGCTTGACATAGATATGGAACTGTTTGGAGGTGCAGATAGCAGTGAAAGTATCCCTCCATCAGGTGGTGCCCCCGGCCCCGCGGCGAGTGGCTCAAATGGGCCCGTGCCAGTCAAAGAAGAGGCCATGGACTTCAGTCTCTTTGGTGACATACCTACTGCCCCTTCCACCAGCGAAGACGCCGCTAAAGTTAGCGAAGAACTCTTGGCTAGCCTCACAGTCTCACACGTCCCAACACAGACTGCTGGGGCTACGGATGGCGCGCCTCAGCCGTCTGCTAATTTGTTAGACTCGGATTCTTCGCCTGAGTCGTTCTTGGCGGGTTTGACGGCAGTTTCTGGGAATACCAATGCACAAGACCCTCAGCATGCATCTTCTGATGACGCTGCAAATTTCAGTCTGGATTTTTTGAAGGAGGACGGATCGATGGATGTGCAAGCGTTGCTGGGTATGAATTCGGTGGAGGAGGGGGTGCAGAATACGAGCAATACAGGGACTCAGTAGAGAAACTATACATGGGCTACTGAACGCTAGGAGCATGCTCGCCATCAAGCTTCCTGCGATTCTTGTATATGTACGTAGCGTAGAAGGCAATATGCAATTACTATTCCCACTGAAGTCTGTGGACGGATACGTTGGCAGCATCATTACAGCAAGAACGATTACAATATTTGAAGCACAACATGAGTACGATACAGTCATACATCTGAACTAACACCCTATTACAACCACAAGTGATGTATACACCTTATTACCCTACGCACGCGCGCCCTTCTTCTTCTTGTTCACGACCTTGAACCCACCCCACTCATTCTGGGCAGGCTTGGGCTGCGTCTTCACGACATCGGCGATGGAGAGCGGCTTGTTACTGACAGAGTTGGAAGAGCTCTTGGCGTCGGCTTTGCGCTTGCTAACAAACTCGGCAGCGAATCGACGGCCGTCGAGAGTCGTGCTGTTACTATAGATCAGGTCAGAGATGACCTCGACGGTGGAAGGGTCGGGATCAAGTGGGAAGGTGAGCAGTATCGACGTGATCTCCTCAACTGTGGGCAAAATCAGTAATCAAGCCAATAACGAGGGCATTTGAAACTCACGATTGACTGAGTTGTTCAAACCCTTCAGAGCATCCGCCATCCATTTGAGGAATTCATGCGATGGTGCAGACGGTGTCTCCTCTTTAGGTGCAGCAGGTGCCAGCTTGATCGCAGCAGTAACAACCGGAGACCTCGTAGGAGTCGCCACAGCCGGCGAGCGAGCGGCGATAGAAGCAGCAGTGAGTGTAGGAGTCGAAACCGCGGAAGCTGGTTTTGTTGCGGAGGGAGCAGTCGAGATTGCTGGGCGAGCAGGTACCGCAGCTGCGGGTGCCTTGCCGCCGGAACCGACAGTAGTCCAAGCACCGCCAGTCTGCACGGGAGGAGTGGGCTAATCGAAAGATTAATATGGTCCTGACGTGAAATCAAATGACGCACTCTGGTGGTAGTCTCAGCATATGCCCGGCGAGCAGCCGCAGCTATGGTCTCTTTGTCCTTCACAGCCTGCTTCTTACGCTTCTCCTCTTCCTCTTGGATCTCCTTCATGGTCTTCTTCACGGCAGGAGCCTTGGCTGCGGTCGTCCAAACGGGAGGGACTGCTGGTGTCGCTGGAGTAGTTGCATTTGAGGATGCTGAAGCGGGTACCTCCTTGACGGCTCGGCTACCAGCTTGCGAAGTTGGAAGGCCCCAGGAAATCGTCTGGACGTCTTCGGGTGCGGAGGGAGTAGAAGCTGCTGCTGCACGAACGACACGTTCTCGCTCACGCTCAGCCGCCTTACGACTTTCGGTCTTCTTGAGCTCTAACTCTTGGATCTCCCGAAGGCTGAGTGGCTTTTTCTCCTCTTCGATAGACCACGCCGACTTCGCCTCCGCAGGAGCAGACGGAGAAGGAGGCTTAGGAGAAGGCGTCGTTTCAGGAACCACGGGGGCCTTGGCGGCAGGTTGAGCAGGCGTTGCCGCAGCTGCGGGAGTGCCCTGCTTACGTCGAGACTTGCCAGTGGGAGCAGTCGCCTCGGTATT
>JAXQGN010000490.1:0-23595 GCA_037039805.1 Irpex sp. M6601 | reverse complement strand
TTGCTCTGTTGAGGGCTCTTCCTGCATCCTCGGCCCTCGTGGTGTCTCACCAAGCGCAGCGGTGGGCGACTCCCTCACGCTTGAGGAGTCCGAGCAAGCTTGCCCCGGCGGACTGCACTCCCCATCCTCTAGCTCATCAATATCCAGCTCATCAACATCAGATTTGTCTAAAGCGCTGTGGATCAGCTTGTCTAGATCCGACTGAGATATTTGGATTAGCCATCTTCCCTGTTACTTCACAGCTGAACAAGATGGAAGGTCACCTTCTGTGGCTCGTTGATGTACTTTATGAGGTTCTTTTTCAACCATAGCGACTGTGAATCATCCCACGCGATGTTATGCGTAAGATATTCAGCGTTCATAGTGGCAGCAATGCGCTTAATTTCCTCGTCGTCACGGTTAGTCTCGTGCTTGTGGGACAGCCCGAGGCTGGCCTTTCTTTCTGCCTTCAGGGCTTTATTGGAGTCCACCCACGCCTTCCATGCTAAACATACCGATCAGTGGTGGAATCAGCAGCTGCAACGTCACAGCGTTGACGCACTGAGTTCGTTCTCTGTGCTGTTGCTAGAGAGCGTCGATTCGTCAAAATCGGAGAAAGCCAGTCCAGTACGTGTGTAGGCTTTATACGTGTCCAGCAAAGAGAACGCCTGAGTTTTGTCCTTCAGCTTGAGATTTTCGCCAAGAGCAATCAGGAAATTGTAGTGGAATAGAAATGCTCGGTGGACCCAATCGATGATGTAGTCGCAACGTGCATGCAGTATGGCCTCACTGACGCCATCTGGCTTCGTGCTGCGTTTCTTCCGTTTCCCCCTGCTGCTTGCGTTTTCTTCCTTGCGTTCGAGTAGCTGGTAGAAAGGGTGTAGATGGCTGTGATACGCCCAACTGAGGGAGTTGTATTGAAAGAGGATTACCCGCACGTCTTCGTATCTTCTGTTGATGACACATGCCTGAAATCAGCCGCGAGGATGTTTCGTTGTAGAAATACCTACTGGATTGGTATCGATCCGAGATTCTTTACCACTTGTAACTTTTCATAATCTGCCAAGACCAGGAAGATGGTTCGTCGCTTTTTATCGAAGTCGCCAAAGCTAAAGCTTAGATGCTGAATCTTTGTTATATTCTCCTCCAAGTTTTCATCGTCAGGCCAGAATATGGACAGGTCCGCCCAGGTACCAATAGTTTTGGTCTCCGTGCGAGGCATAGCCGTTAGCGTTGCAGTTGAGACACGAATCCGGGATTGTCCGCACGCGCGCAACTGAGCTACATTCCCCTTTTGGAGGTCACGTGCGTGCGATATCAACAATCCCACGTGCGTTATCTTGTCACACATCTGCCATCTGGCTTTAGTCGGCTCGCCCTCCTTGCCGATTCAGTTGTAATATAATTCACTAACGCTGCATTCGCAGCGAGACCCGCTACCAGGATGTTGTGTAGAAAATGAAATAAGAAAAATTAGTACTTGAAGCTTGAAGCTTCGAGTGCAAGCAAGGGCGCACATCGCTGCAGGCCTGCGCGCCTTCGGCGCTCCGGCCAGCAGCTTTGTGCGCCGCCATCTAGTAAATACTTCTTACTGCAATAGCAACCGACAACGAGAAGTAGTATCATTGTGGAGGATATAATCAGTTACATTGAAACAACAATTGAAAGACATAGACCGAATATAGTGAGCAATAGCACACCTCATGCCAGCGGGGTTTCAAACATCCCCGTGATATTCACGTGATAGTCACGTGTGCAGAATTCAGGTTCGATTTCGTCCACCCTTGAACCCAAAAGACCCGCTACTCCAGCAAGCTGGTAGCGGGAATCTATGACACTCCTTCCGCAATCACATATCATACGACCTCGGAAACCTCGCCGTTCTCGCTACTATGTACATACCCCCTGCAACCCTAGGACCCTTCTCCCAGCTTAGACGCTGGTAGCGGGAACGTATAGTAATCTCGATCATATATAAGAGAAATTCGACATAGTACTCGATTCCCAAGTCCAATCCTTGATGAGGAAGGCATCCTCCGTAAAGACCAACTTGCCCTCTGCCTGCGTCGTCGTGCCCTCGTTCTTGGGTGCAACTTTAGTTTGCGAGCTTGCTGGGGTGCCCCGTTCTGGCTCTGAGTCGGCAAGACACTTTGCAGCTCGTCAGAACGCAAGTTGAGCTCTGAATCGGCGCTCTCGGTGTCGAATGCCGTGTGCCTTTGCGCTTTGACTCCTGCAGCTTGTGAGTGACGTCTGAGGATACTTGATCCCAGAAGGAACTCGATCAGCAGACGAGCTTCCATTGTTTCCTTTGATGAGGGTCTTGTGTGGTGTCAG
This sequence comes from Irpex sp. M6601, assembly GCA_037039805.1. Lineage (NCBI taxonomy): Eukaryota > Fungi > Basidiomycota > Agaricomycetes > Polyporales > Irpicaceae > Irpex > Irpex sp. M6601. The sequence continues at coordinate 21,282 of JAXQGN010000490.1, read as the reverse complement.
CTGATTTGGGTTACAAACTTACGAAGAATATCAGACTGCCTATACTCTAGACAAAGATAAGATCAGCGTATGAGCCGCAGTGTTGAGAATTGGTTACTTGGAACCCACGAGGATTGAAGTAGAATGCAGAGAGATACAAATCCGGGTCGTTCTTCTCAAGCGGATCTGGCCTCGCACGCCTCTGCGGGAAAGTCAAGATCCTCGTTCTGAAGCGCATCCCTAATACTCGCGATGGTGGCAATCCAAAGATCGGAAATATCACAGCCAGTCTGCGCATAGTGGTGGCGGTGGCACAGGCTGCATTTCGATGTAGTATGCTCTGATTCTGTTATATTCTGGTAAAGCTGGCACACACTGGCAAGTCCGAGTCTACCTTTCTATCTTACCCGCCGCTTCCGCATCAGAACTCAGCGCACACGTTGTTCTGTAGATATTGTAGAACATTAGTACAGCTAGTATATACATCACTCTGCGGCGGTACACAACACAACGAGCCGCGGCTCAAGCCCGAGCCCGGCCTGCGGCTTGGGCTTCGAACGGCTTCGGGCTCGGTTTGAGCTCACGGTAATCCCAAGCCAACCAAAGCCGGGCCCTGTACAACATTAGAGCCAGCGTATAGCTGATCCAGCACAGTGCCTTTCATGACTCCTAGTTTTTTTATCTTGTCCCCCATGTTGATCGCAGTCCCCACCTTAACTAAACTCGGCACACCTGTAGTTTGTATTTTTTCCAGCTCTGTCTGCCACTCTTCAGATGTCCGCATCTTCGCGTTGCCATTCTGGATAGCGTTCCAGATCGTTTCGAACCACAACTCGTTGGCACTTGTCTATACCCCTGACCACTGACGACTGTCGCAGAACACATGGTATGGTGGCCATAGAGATATCTCGTTGCAGCTCCGAAACTGCCCCAAAAGAAGAGGAACGAGTGGGTCTTGGGCTGGATCTTCGTAGGATTCATACCAGAATCCGTTATTAAAGGTCCCCATACGGTACTCAACCCAAGCTAAGCTCGGGCCTTTCACGCTTGAATCCAATAGTCTCATGTTCCCCACTTTCGACGCAATTTTGGATGTAAGAGCACCGTAGTGGAGAACAATAGGTAGCCGTGGGTGGCACATGACTGAGTCGATGGCCTTTCGATAGGAGAGACAGAAGTCAGCGACTTCAAGTGCCGTTGGGAGCGCGACTGATTTCATCGCAGGGGTAATGCCCAGTTTTTCCTGCATGTTCTGCATGTCGCTCGCCCATACAGGCCTGTTACGAGGCACGAAGTCTATGAGGTCCTGCCTATGACGAGCCAGCAAAGCTGGGTTATCAAAGTAACCGTCATTGAAGGCCAAGCGCAGTGGCGCGCCATGCTTGATGCAGAATAACACAATGTCGCATCTGCTCGCCTCGGAATTATGCAGAACAAGCTCTGTAACCCAGGCCATGGAAGTTACAGGCAAGTCTATCTTGGAGCCGTTGAGATACCTGAGGTCTGGAATAAGCCAAGACAGAAGAGGCAAGGGAGTTCTCTCTCCTGGGTCCTGCGCCAGACCTTCCACCCAGTTTTTTGCGATCTTTAGAGCCTCACTCTGGAGAGCAAGGAGAGTGTGTGGCTGAACTTCTTCTATGCATCCTCTTCCGACAATTTGTCTGCTTCCTTCCCTGCCCCTCTCCATTCTGTCCCGATCCCAGCTGGTATTCTGCTTTTTCTTTGGAGGCTGAGATTCTGCGGCCTTTGCCAATCCTCTACCTACAGGAACAGCTGGATGTACATCCCTGTACGCCGTAGTATCTGATGCGGGAGCCTTTGCCAATGGCTGACGGAAGAGGGGGAGATCTCGTGTAGTGGTAGGTGTAAACGTAGATGCCGGAGCGGTAGTTACTCTGAATGGGCTCCCTTCGGTTATACTTGGTTCTGGGACTAGCATATTAGCGGATGTAGAGCAGACAGTTCTAGACCTCTGCGTTGCCAGGAAAGGATCGATAGATGCAACTTTTGTGGTGGGAGCGCAAGGAGTGGTGTGAAGGGACAAGGGAGAGCTAGAAGAGATTATTCTCATCCCAGTCGAGACCATATCAGGAGCTTCACGTCCCACATCTCTTGGCATGGTTGATTTTGAGAGAAAGTAGCGACAGGTTCCAAACTCCTCATGCATTAGTTCCATTAACCGCCGGGTCTGAATACTCTGGAGCATGAGCTCGTCTTGGTTTTTTGCACCCGTCAAAGGGTAGTCGAGGAAGAATACCTGGTGGTTGACTTTATTGTAGTTGCTCTGGTATAATTCATAACAATACCGGGAAACCAGCTTTCTTGCCGTGGATTGGGTGATCACGTGGCCAACGTTTGACCCATAGTTCTCTGCAGCCAGGTACACGCGAGGCACATTAACCTCGCGGTTTTCAATATGCACGTAAAGCGGGGAAGAGGGGGAAGTCATGAACTGCGCGAGAGGAGATGTCTCAAGCTCCTCCGTCCACAAGATATAAACCGGAACTTCGCCTGTGAGCCATTGGAAGAATTCTTCCTTAAAAGCTGTAGTGGGTGCCTGGTTACGAGAGCCCAGGTTTTCCAGGTCTAGCGCAACACCTTTAGGAGTGCAATTATTCAAGATAGAGTTGACTAGATCCCTGGGTTTCTCTATAGGGATAGCTGATTGGTCGAAAGATTTCAAGTGTAGTTTCATGCCTATGTAGTAAAGATAGGCAAGGGCGTGGAGGCAGGAATGTAGTAGACGATTAGGGTCTCCCAGGTGTTGGTCATGGGCGGGCATGGGAGGTGGGGAAGGAATGCTGTTGGTATCGGGATATCTGGTACGCACGCTCTCATAGGCGCACAGGATATGGGACGCATATGCGTGCAGGTCGTGGGGATATTCAGGAGCGATGCATGAGAGCAAATAGTGCCAAGGGAAGTCTGCAGTCCTGGAGTTGGCCACTGGGATCCAAGGCAGCCAGGGTCGATCCCCATCGTGCCAGCCCACATTGTCATGATAGTCAGAGTAGGAAGGGTCCTGGGGAACTTCGATCAGTTCTAAGATGGGTGATCTTAAGGTTAAACCAACCTTGCGTGGCAAGGAAACCGTTTGCCAGTCCGGGTTATTTACCACCAACCACAGCACTCCATGCTCCCTCCGCAGGTTGCCATTTACAATCTGCTTGAACATGGTGTTCTTCATCGTCTAAAATGGTAAAATTGATCAGATATGAGACTTCTAAAGATTCACTCCTCTCTTACATGCGTCTATGAGGTACCGTATTCCCTAAGACCCAGCTCAAGATGGGCTCAAGTGCTCATGAGAAGTCACTTGCCTGACTCGCGGACCTCCGACTGAGTAGATGTCAAGGACCCCGAAGAATCCAAGACAAGTACCCGGGACCTAGATTTTTGCGCCGCCTGCGGTCGGAGTTATATCGTCCCGAAAAGGAAAGTCGCTACCCGCCTTGTTCTGGCCATCTCCTGTCAGGATAGGCAGCTTTCCCGCGTAACACCTGCACACTACATGCCCAGGTGAAAAAGATTGTGCGGATAAAACCGAGAAAGTTAGTGCGGTGATAGTTAGGAGGTATGCTGCAATAATGTTTCATATAATCCTCTTTAATAATCCTCTTTAATAATCCTCCACAATATAAAGAGGGTCGCGGTCGCTCCACCGCGTTCTACGCGTCGCGATTGGTTGAGATAAACACGGCTTTCTATTGGTGGCTGGCTTTTCTATCACATCTTATCATTGGCTGGAACATGCCATGTTTCCCACATTGAACGTGTGACGTCACACTACTCGAACTTTCCTTCCGGTTGTGTTCGTTCTTCTAGCCCCTCGCGGCGGGTCGACACTCCTACAGCTGCACATGCTCCGTCCGCTTCTACAACGCAAAGTCACAGTATTCTGCTTCATGAACAAACGAGGCCAGCAGGGACGGGCGCTGTATTTATTGTCCTCTGTCGAAGTTCACGCGGTGAACACCGTGACCCTCTGCATCTTCTCAGTCTAATTCCCGTGCAGTGCACGGGTGATTGCTAGTCGACATACAAATCAATGATTTATTTTGAGGACATCGTCACAACTAGTGTTGCCGTCAAGTCTAGTCTAACTCACGAGTTAACTCGACTCGGTGGTTCGCCTAGAAGACTCGGACATCGAGCTGAGTCTACTCGCGGGTCTGTGATGGATCATGTTGGCTGAATCTAATTGGCCTATACGCTACTTCACGTGGCTCTCAATGTACTGCGCTTCAAGTTCGGCAGCATCATTGAGCCATCGGGAACTTCCCCGCAAGTATTCGTCGGCGTGGACGGGGCCGAAATCACATAGACAGGCCGAGCAAGGAGTGAAATCCGTGCAAGTGGTGAAAGGTATGCAACTCTGAGTCACGCCTTACACAACACTGTGCACCGGTTATGCACGAGCAGTCTATAGTCAATACACTCTGACGAAATATTGTATGGCTTGCACCTAGTTACAATAATGTGTTTGACCACAATCCATTACCACGTCTCACCACGGGCATTCCCTGATCCGACCGCTTGAAATGGTCAAGTGAAGACGATGCATTGTGTTCTCTACTCTGTGCCTTTTACATGCCTTTTACACGAGCGAGAAGCCATTCAACTACATTTCATTGTTCTACGCCTATAAAGGTATAGTAACGCACAATTAAAATCACCTTGAGTACTCTTTGTTATCGTCAAAGCGAAAGGTATACCATTCACGGGGTTGCAATCGGGACTCGGGAGTGATAAAGAGGGATATGGAGTGGCTGGATATGGAAGGTAGTGTCGGTGATGCTTTTGTCGTATTCGAAAATGTTTCTTATTCAGTTGTTAGTCACACAACGTGTCCTCGCTACAAAGATTGACTATGTTGAAAGAAGAAACCTGTGTAAAAGTCGTTGAATAGTCAACCTACCCTCTGAGATTTACGGCGCAGAAAGGTCGCTGGATATGGAACAAAGCGCATCAAAAATGAATTACTTTGTCGGGCTGTTGGATTAGGGAATGCCCGTGGTGTCTGTATCTGTGATCCGTCGCAATTATGTATCTGTTCGCACATCAGATTCGAAATTGCAGAAAATATCAAATATCATCGATAATAAGTAACTATAATAAATGTTGGTATAACATATACTACTCGTGCTACACCGAGTCTCCTCCATCGAGGGCCTATCAATCAGCGGACGAGGTGGATTATGACCAACAGTGCCTGCGCCGGCTTGATGCTGTCACCGTCGGACGATGTTAAGTGAAGTATGTAACTACTACAGTCACTACTGTCCATGATGTGAAGGCATGGCTGGTCAGCGCTCTGAGTTGTCAACGGTCGAAATGAAGTGCTTACCGACAGGCCCAGTCGGGATCCTTTGTGCCCCAGCAGCAAGATGGGGTCGTAAAACAGATGGCATTTCTGCGGAGATAAGGTCAGTCCTGCGTTTTCTATTGCTTCAAGCACCTTGTCCAAATACTCGATGTGATCTTCGTAGGTCTTAGAGTAGACTACAATGTCGTCAATGTAGACAAGGGAGAACAACCACAGGTAGGGGGCCAAAATGTTCTGCATAATCCGTTGAAATATTGACGGCCCATTTCTCAAGCCAAAGGGCATTCTTCGGAATTGGAATAATCCTCGGTGCGTTCGGAAAGCTGTCTTCTCTCGGTCCTCCTCCGCGAGCTCTATTTGGGTGAAGCCTGACAACGCGTCTAACGTCGACAGAACTTGCGCCCCCGACAGAGTCCCCATTATCTCGGTCTGTCTGGGCAGCGGAAATTCATCTGGTATGGTCAACGCGTTCGGTTTTCCGGTAGTCCACACAGAACCTCGCCTTGCCGTTTCGGTAGACCATCACTACCGGGGCGCTCCAAGGGCTTTTGGACGCTTCGATTACACCCTGGTTGAACCATTGGTCGATCTGCTCATCCATAGCCTGGCGTTTCGCAGGAGATGAACCGTACATCGGAACCGCGACTGGCTCGGCCCCTTCCTTTGTACGCACGTAGCACTTCGTTTCGAGGTGACCCAGTCTCCCATCGAATCCGAAAGCTTTTATACGCTTCTCGAGCATGGCCCAAGCCTTGTCCTTTAGACTCCCTGGCAAGCTTCCGACGTCGATGGTCTCCCTTAGCTTGTCCGAGCTGTAATACGTGGTGTCTGGGACCTCGGCCGTCTTGGGCCCCCAAGGCTCATCTTGCTCTTCAGGATTAGACGGTTCGCGGGCAGGTCCCGTCTTCTCAGACGTGGACTAATTTACGCTCAGGGCCGACGTAGTTGGGCTCTCTCGAACTATGGTCGTTGTGCCATCCTCTTCTACCACGAATACTCGACGGGGTCTCTCCGCGTCCCTAAGTCTTCCGTGGTCGGTCTTTACATCTCTACCTCGTAGGTTCTCTATCTCTTCTCCCATCTGCATAATCGCTGAAGTTCGCTCGACCCCGTTCTGCATGGCGATCAGTTCGTTCCTAGTTCTGGGCGTATCCAGGTACTGCTCTGCCTTGGCCACGCTCGCTATCACGGCTCCCTTCCTTACGATGCGCGGTTGCGACGTCAGATTACTGATTGGGACCCGCGTGCTTTGCGACGATACAGTGTTTTGCATAATAAACTGCAGTCCAACATTTTCGCGTCGCAGGTAAACGCCCAGGAACATTACCATATCGAGAGGTAGGAGCGTCACATTGTGTCACAAGTGCTATGTAGCAGCTTGAGACGTGTTAGAGACCAATTCGGCAGAACACAACACTTACTGTAGTGGATGATCCCGGGCCAGCCCGAGTTTGCGAGTGTTCAGTGGTTGTGTTCTTGCGCGACCTTTTAGGGGGCGTAGGCTTATCGACACATGGTCGTCAGTGATTATTCACATGATCACAGGTATGAACGAGTCGGGCTTACCGGTGGGAACATGTCGAGAGTAAGTTGCTCGTCATTGTCGCCTTGAGCTCGCTGCTTTCCCTTGTCAATCTTGCGCTTGTTTTTGGCTTGCTTTTCGGTGGCCAGTTGCACGACAGGCACTTGAGTGGTTGATCCTGCGGTGGTGGGAGGGGGCTGGCATTGCAAGACCTTCGTGATTGGTCTAGGTGCTGGTTGCCCAGAGGCCGTTTTGAGTCATGGCCCAGTCGACTTCTATACAGACATCAGGTTACTGCATTTCAGAGGCAATACAAAAACTACTCACCCGAGTAGTGGACTTAGCCACCAGTACATTCTTAATCTGCACGAGATTCTTCGCGCTCAGCCTACAGGAAGAGGTCTCGAGTACGGGGTCTTCATCAAGCCGGAGGCGGCCGTGACCATTCGCGCCATCGTCTTGAAGCATTTCTAAGGCCTTCTCGAGGTCAAGGGAGTGCTCCTCTGGGAGTTCGGCGTCTGCTTGAAGAAGACAAAATAACGCCTCAGGTGTTAAAACGAAGTTACAAATGGCTGCAATCTTCAGCGGAGCCATTGCTTTTTGGCGAGTGACGACCAGACAGCATCGTGCTCAGGGAACATAATCTGCACGGAATTATGAATGAGCGTTCGGCCATGTAAGCCATAACTAATTGCATATCAGTGGTAATAACATAGCAAACCAATAAAGACTTACTATCCACCAACACACAGATCACTGGCAAAGCAACGGCGTGCAACACTACTTCGCATCACCTTGTTGAGCTCCTCGAGAGTCGACTCAGTTTCCTCTTCGTCGACGTCGCCTATGCATTCATCAGCGATATAACAAGTGGGTTGGGAGAGCTCTTGGACTTACAAGTGTCTTGGCCTTGGCATTGGGAGTTGGGAGGTATTGGGCGGGGTCTTGATATAACGTATTGGGCTAATGTACATTAGGTTATAGTCTTGTGTAGCATTTACCCATCCCGGAATCATTGAGTGCTTGATTGCCGTGATAGGTCAAGTCTTGCTGGTGATGATACTGTGGTACTAAATGAAGGAAAAAGACGTTCAGGGCTTGTTGAATTGGAAGCGCCTTGCATTCTCGTTTTCGACATTTGAGGTTATGAATATTAATGCTGATATGTAGAATACTAGAATAGACCACCAACGATAGGAGCAAGTGAATATAGAGTATTGTTGTCGAATGAATATGAAGGCTGGGATAGGACTCTACGTAAATCGATATTAAGCCGTTGTACACAGGACATCCAAAGGTCCAGTAGTGTAACATTAAGGCACTGTACTGGCTGTTTTGGGAGGTGCGTGTTCGACCCGCGCGGGTAACGTTTTGCTGCCACGCCATAAAGATCGTTTTACTCCAATAGGTCAGAGTGGTCGCACCCTCGTCAAACTCTGGTTTTAGATGCCTTAACATACCCTGTACGCTCTCAAATTACTTTCGAGACAATAGTATTATAGACTTAGACAAAAGCTGCTAGTTACGGAGTAGTTACGTTGGGCGCCTATCGCTCGAGCGCATTAGAATGCAATTGTGTGGCTATGGTGGTCGGCGTATTTGTTTACATAGAAGCCTTTGAACTCATCTAGCGAGTTCGTGTGACTAACATCCAGGGGTATAGGATGTCTACCAGCCATCCCAATGAGATGTGCACCGCGCACCATGCTGTCAATATGGACAACAGACATCCTATTCCTACCGGTTCCTCTCTCGTACTCTGGCCTCACCCGCCACATACCTGTTTCCGGACATGGCACGTCACCAATAGGCAAGAACCAGCTGACTAGGGCACAGGGATACGTGGTCTGGTGGTGAGTAAACGAGAGGAAGGCGAGGATGCGGACTACAAACAGCCCCTGGAACCCGGGAAGTGCGCTATCTTTGGTTAGAAAAGCGCAATCGTGTCGCGGTGCTCCACCCTGCCAGCTCCGCACGGATCAAATACGTTCACGCCGCATTCCACGGATACCTGAATGGTCACTTGGTGCACGAAAGATGGCGGTTGCAGAGGGATAGACGAAGATTTTCGATAGGATGGGAGGGAGGTCGTCGATGTTGACGGCCATCGGATCGCTATTGGGGTGCAGCTGCTCATAGAGAAAACGCCGTATGTGTTCCGCAAAGCGTGGGACGTTAAGATAGGTAGCGAGCCCTTCTACATCACGCGGAACTTTGCGCACTGAAGGTATAATAAACTCACTCGGTGACTTGGCCAGTACTACCTCTGCATCAACTGATCCCTCTACCGCATCTTCTTCTTCGTCATCTTCACGGCTGGTAGATGGATCTTGTGCTGTGGCGGGAACAGCCGGGGTGTCGAGCATATTGCGGGCGTCGAAGTCTACTCGAGCTGCGGCAAGCTTGTCAACACGAGAGTTGGTGGTAAGCATTTGCCCGAGGGCCTTGTACCGGCTTGATCGTCGCCAGGGCTGTTTAACAGCCTTGATGTGCTTGGATTCCGTAATTGATGAGCAAAGGCCGTTGGGTGCGCCGAACTGTTTGATAAGATACTGGTAGTGTTTCAGCGAGTGCTGTCGAGGGAGCGAGAAATCATCCGGAGCGCGGACACCAACTTGTTCGAAGATAACACGCTCTTGGTGGAATCGGTTCAGTGCGTCTTGTATCTTCGAGAGAGTGTCATCGTCAATAACGTCGCGCCTAACGAAATAACAGAAGTCGAGAAATGCTGCAAAGGCTCGAACCATCTGCTCGGGTACATGGCCAGCAATGGCCGGAAGCCATACCTGAAGAGATGGCGTTGTATTTAGGAAGCACGGTTGCGATTGGAGAATATCATACCTTCATAAGAGCTTTCGAGTCATCCCCAGTCCACTGTTTGAAGCCCCGACCTTGTGGAAAGCGTCGAAGACCGGGAAAGTGTGGGACAGCAGCTAGCTATTCTACGCAGAAGAATGCTATGTTAGTATTGCTATCGTGTCTACATTATAGCATGATGATAATACTCACCGCCTGTCTATGTCGGCCATAACCACGGCTGCACCAGCCTTTCCGTGTACAAGAACGAGATACTCTTCGACCCAAGTTACCAGATGATCTTTAAACGTTCCCTTTATGATCTGATGAAGGAGATCCGGGGCTAGGAGTTGATGAATATCCGCACAAGGAAAGCCAACAGTAAAGGGCTATACCACGCTGTCAGACGAATCAAACCTTGAATAAATCATATTACTACGAGCCACTATGTCGCTGATGATTCCGTAGTCATCCCAGAGAGTCTTGGAATCAAACGCCGGCATCAGAGCAAACGTATGAGCATGTGAGCGTCGACCTTGATGCTCTCTGTCAAGATCGTTCGGTGGAGCTATACATCTATTGAAGGAGTCATCTGAGTGAGTACTACGTTGCTCGCAAATACTATACTAGTAGTAGAATGGCATAAACATACCGTGGGCACCATCCTTGCACCACCGCGGATAAGAGCACTTGTTCTGGATAGTCGGCGATATATGGGCCCAAACTCCATATAACACGACGATAGTGACCATCAGCACAACGTATTACTTCAGGAGTTTCCATCCCGCTGCGAAGAGACTGAAGAATATGATGCAGGGAAGTGTGGAAGAGCTGTCGGCGAAACTGACGGAATCGTGGGTCTGACTCGTACTGCCTGTCAGCTAGAGTGTCGTTATCTCATGGTCAATATAACAGATACATAGTCCATGTGTAAAGTACGCACTTTTTGGGATGGCCAGAAAGGCACAAAGTGATACTGCATCTCGGTGCGCTCGTCTTCCTCCATTTGATACAACACCGTTCGATATATACAACGGATAATACTCATTCTGTCCAGTTGCAACAGAAACGGTCGTCTTGTCGCTTCCGAGAATTACAGGGCACAATAGTGCACCATGCGTGGTCGGATCAGCAGCTATCTTATCCTGTAGATACACGAGTTAATCAACTAGTAGTTTGCCAAAGAACAGTGAGGACTCACAGCCTCTTCCCAAGCCCAATCTCCTGACATGAAGTCCCGATACTCTCGTTTCAGCCCTCTCCTGTACACTCGCTTCGGAGCCCAGTCCATCTCCTCTGCGAAGCTTCGATCGCTGAGCTGATTGAGAAGTAGGTCATGCGGACACCGAAACCACACCGTGTACTCAGCCTCCATCCACGACGGTACATCCTGCACAGGTTTAGGTCCAGTGTAAGAGACCGTAAATGCCTGCCATGGGACCTCCCCAACCGAGATCGAGTCAATGGCATTGTACATGTCCTGGTGGTTTGCGAAAGGCGGTGGCTAATCATCACCATAGTGTGCAGCCAGTAGCTCCATAAGCCAATCAAGCTTCTTTCCTGCGAGTTGCGCATCTCGATAGAGGAAGTCTGCAAGCTCAAACTCACTGCGCCTCGCAAACGGTTTGTAGCCTGGACCCGATACAGACACGTAGGGGGGACGGTCGGCTTGAGGTTCGAGATCAAAACCATCCGCGTCGCATGTGACACCTGAATAGAAGCAGTCAGAAATATTACTACGTGTAAAGTTTGATGTACGTGCCATCTAGATATGGATGTGTAAACACTCGAAGAGGCGGGTCTGCAGGATCACGAGCAGGAGACTCTTGGCGAGAGGCCGACTCGGATGCGTTTTCAAGCTCATCTTCAGTATTCTCTACACTGACTGCTCCAGTGGGAGTTGAAGGCCCAGGTCTAGAATGTGGACTGTGAGGTTTGGGAGGTCCTTCTTCAGGTGGTGGCTGCGACTGAAGGGAACATGGAAGCTTGACCGAGATGCCTTTTGCGGCCTGACGCCGTGGAGAAGGTGCCGTTGCATCCGGGGAAAGTGCATGGAATTGTGCGTGGGCGATAGGTGAAGCGACGTCGAATATCTGGCATGGTGTAGTAGATACAAAGATGATGGCAAAAGGAAGGGAATATGAAAGCGAGACTCGCGGCGGGCAGTCAGAACAGAGCAGATCGATACACATGGGTTAGGGTCAAGGAGATGGGAGCATTCGGAAGGTGAGAGGCTGAGAGCGGAAAGCGTCGGGAAAGGCTTGCGGCCAGCGCGTCAGCACGCTTCTCAGTTTGCTTGCCCCCCAACACTTCTTCTCTCCTTCATCTCAGGCTGTCACTGCAGCTCGAGTTACAGTATGACAGGCACCCGAGGTGCATCTTCTTGTGGTCGTGGTAGAGGTAGAGGTCGTGGCGGTGGAGGAGCTGCAAAACCAGCTAAACCATCTCAGCTTCCACCTCCTTTGCAGACTCGCGCAGGAAATCGGAACACTCACCCTGGTGCCATTGCTGCGCCTACAGCTCGTCGATCCTCTCAGGCTGTTCAGGAGGAGCGTACACTGAAGGATCAAGAAAAGGAGGAGAGGAGGCTTCAGCAAGTTGCTGCAATCGCCAACGTTGCTGCACTTGAGGATCAGATGGCAGCCGAGGATGAACAGTACAATGCAAGCACTGACCGTCCTTTCTCTCGACCAGAGTTACCCCCGCGTGTTTTACGGCCACGTCCCGTACCACCTGGACCTGCTTCAGATCAAGACATGGAGGCCGAAGGTCAGATCCCGGTAGTATCTTGCACGGTCATTACTCACCTTCCTTTCCAAGCAGTACAGGAGGATAGTGACATTGTAGAGGACCTGGACCAATGGGTCAACGAAAATCTTCAGTCACAGATTGACGACTCAGATGAAGATGGCAGTGGTGACTATGCTGCTACTCGCGGAGACGAGTACGACCCTGAGAGCGAGGAAGACACGAGGCGCAGTGTAGACGCAGATGTTCAGCGTGTCAGTCAAGTCTCACGCACAAGACAGCCTGTGAAACCGGGTCGTCAGAGCGTGATGGCGGAGCGAGCATCTATGGGAAAAACGGAAAAGCTCGACGGATCTTGACAGCGTGTGCGTACATGTCTTTCACCTCTTATCTTGTATCATCATTCATTGTCTGTATATAGAATATCTCAGAAGAAGACACGACCTACAAATCCCACCGGAAACTCTTCTGCCAGCCAGCTGTATACAGGCCTTCGACGTGATTCCACCACACAACCTACCAGAGCGCCGTCTCGCAGTGCTCTACTAGAACCTGAGCAGCAGTATGCAGCTAATGAGGTTAACAACGAGGGTGGAATTTCATACCAGTTTGGGAGCTTTGCAGATGGTGCAGATCCAAGAGAGGCTCGCAGTGAGGCTGCACAGGATGTCTCGCTGGAGACTTTACCGAGCTTGAGTTGGAGCTCGTTTCGTACTGCCCACCCCTCCTCTCGTTCTGCGGACATGCAGCAGCGGCAAGTGTTTACCGGGTCAGCGAGGTCGGCCACGCCTCAGAGTTTTGCTCTTCAACGACGTACAGCGACCCCTACACCTAGTCGTCAAACTGCGACGCCCCAGGCACCCCGTCAATTTGGCACGTACCCAGTACAACCTAGTGCGCGCGAGGTGTTAGTGGTACGTACTATCTGTGAACGTATATCCGGAAATATACTATGCATTACTGATTGATACCACGTCGGACATTATGGTTAACTAGGCACGGACCTCATCCAACACGAGTCCGCCGGCTGCCAGTGTTGTCACGTTTGCGCGACCAGCTACCATCCCAGGACTTGCGCCAAGTTTGAGGGCTCTCCCGCAAAGCTTCGTGTCTGTCAAGACAGCTTCAAAAACGAGACAGTCAGCGAAACAGAAGGGTCAGCGCAGAGAACGGCCGACAACTGACCAGCTACTTCCAGAAATGCGCGACGACTTCAAGAAAGGTGGCCTGGTAGCAATAAATGCGAAGCGTTTCACGGCGACCCTCAAGCCGTTTGAAAACATTACCCCTGCGGACGCTCAACGTCTCGTAGACCAGGCATTTCCTGGCACCCCGGTACGGCTTGCTGCGAAAGAGCCATATTACGAAAATGTAAGAGTTTGAGATATACACAACTGATGTGGTCAAAATACTTACTGATGTTAACCAGATTATATGTCGCCTTCGTGAGTGGCGAAGCGAGATTGGAGCTAGCGGAGAGCTTGCTGCCGACCGTTATGTTAAGGTTATACGTGATGAGATAGAAGCGAACCTCGAACACCTGGATCTATCAGATGCAGAACTCGAAAGACAAGTGAGCAAACAAGTAGCAGAGTCGATAAACCTGGCACTTGGTGATGTCAACGACACGATGCGGCCGCTCTGGTGGAGGTTGTGGGACGACGACAAAACGAAACGAGAGGTGCGTGTCGCTGTTTAAAGCGCCGATACTTATGTATACCCAACGCACTTCAGGGATTTTTCGAAAACCCGACTATCCTGTACGCATTTGGAGCCCACTTGGAAGCATGCGACATCAATATCGAGGACGTGCCGGTAATCGAAACTTATTTGAAGGTTTTCCCGTATGGCGCTCTGAAACTCTGTATATTTGCGGTAAGTCTCCTCTATTACTGATAATAATCTCACTCGTGCCTGAAGTTTCAATGTAGGTTGAACGCGGCTTAGCGATGTATAGGACGGGCGAAAAGAAGACATCGACTGGGATGGCCTCCTGGTTCTCAGTAGAGAACTGGAACGACGGCCCCAGCTTGCGCGATGACGGCACACAAGTATACATCAAGCGCAGTCAACATCTTGACCAGTACGTGTCGCGCCTTTCTATGAAGAAGTCGGTAGCCATCGCGAAAGGCGCGTTAGAGATAAGGGCGGTGATGAAGGAGCAGAAGAAGGTGCGCAAAGGGAAACAGCGCGCCGTCATGATGGAGAGACCGGCGGACGACAGCAACGATGACGAAGACTGGGAAGAAAACATGCGCTCCGATCCTGTCAATCCCGACGAACAGTGATCTTGTCATTCGTAGGTGAGTATGAATTCGAATATGCTCACGAGTGCGAGGGCCTCATCCTGATCATACTAGGTCCATCCCACTGCCAGTGGCTGCTCCGCAGGTCAATTGTTTTGTCGTCGCATCATGATCGCGTTACGCCATATCCCTCGTAGGACACAGGAATTGTTATTGATCAGATATAGTTGTAGTATTTGAGAATCGTATTGTATACAGATACTACTGGTACAGCGCACAACCGCTGGTATTGTACCATAAATGCTATCTAATTTGGCTTTCAATACCACAGAAGTTGCAGCGACAATTTACTGGAATACGCCAAAGACCGTATTGCGGGATGTATTGGAGCATGCTTGCAAATGTCTTGGGCGTCTTGGGTGTCTTGCCCAAGAGGAGACATGCATTGGTCAAGAACGGATCGTCTTGGTGACTTGGGCGTCTTGTGAGTCTTTCATCGTCTTGTCCAATACGCCCAATGCACATGTTATCTTGCTGATGTTCAAGGAGCCTCTGATAGATGAAGCCGTTTTGACCCTCTTCAATGACCTCCTCTAGAACAGAACGAAGAGCAAAAACACGAGCCATCAGGCCAGAATAATCGATAGTTGCAGGCCAGCCAATATCCAGGTTATGCGCTAATATGTTTTCGTGCTTGTTACCTTTGCAAATTTCAGCCTCCCAGCCCAAGACCGAAAGCTCAAAATCGCCTTCAGACCTATCTACCCGCACAGCCCGCTTGTCCAGTAGGTGCTGCAGCTTTTCCGATAGCTTCTGATTAAGCTGCTCGCGGCAATCTTTCATAGGGCAGCAGTTGATTGGGCCGTCGAAGTCATATCTATCGTCAGTTGGGTTCTCTTCATTCTCACCTTCGCCGCCAGAGTCGCCTACTAGAGTTTCCCGCACGGCAGAATCGGAGATAGGGGCATCAATATCAATGACATGTCTAGCTTTCGATTCAGTAGATTGAGAACGACGAGCAAGAGTCGCCCGAGACTTTTTCGAAGCAGAGGCTAGAGTAGAGCTTTTGCAGCTGGCATGCATAGAGGAAGTCCCGGACTTTGTAGCTTGTTTTGCGTTCTGCGAAGAACAAGGTTCTAGGCTGTAAAAGATCACAAAATAAGCATATGTGAAACTACACTAGACAAACGAGCAACGACAACAAAAGCAGCAGATGGATTATACGTAACCTATTGGCTTGAACATCCATGCGAGGCTTGAAACGAATGGTCAAGCGTTTCTTCGCTTGGCCTTTACCTTGTTGCACTTGATCGGAAGGATGTACAGCGTCTTGCAGCTGTTCACTTGCCGCCCTCTCGATGTCGCTACCATTCGCATGCTCTTCATCACCCTCAGCGTTGTCAACGCCAAATTCCTCGTTTTCTTGATCTTCCTCCTCAGCGTCCAGCGACTCCTTCGCTGCCTCCTTCGCCGCCTCGGCCGCATCCTCAGCCTTATCGCTTTTGCGGCGCGACACTTTATTCTTGAGATGCTGCGTGACAATATCAACAAGGGCCCACCGGCGTTTATAATTGGCAAACATAGGCCACCTTTCGATGCACTACGTGACGAGCCAAACACATTAGAAGAGGTACGGGCACACTGATACTTTGTTTGACAATACCGCTTTATAAAAGCTTAAAAGTCTGCGAAGTAAATCCAGTACCGTGCCGAGCGAGCCGAATTCCATTCTTGCTCTCAGAGTAGTGTTGTCGACGAGTCGAGTCTAACTCGGCGAGTCAACTCGACTCGCGAGTCCGCTGGGCAGGACTCGGAAATCGAGTCGACTCGCGAGTCGTTGATGGATTACCTATATCGCTCATGATTGGACAACCTGTGGGTTTCTTCTGGCATCAGTCCATTTACGTCATTGATAGCGTTTGTCTCGGGCGTTACCAGATGGAGCCGGTCGAACGCTAATGCAATGGCAGTAGATCGTTGTCTTAGGCTACAGTAATTTATGCTCATACTCGCAACTACACACAATTTTACTTCACCGGATACAAAGTAGGTGCCGTATAGTTGCGTTCTGGATAATGTTCTGTCAAAATAGTAGCACAATGGTGCCCCTACGTCGAGGAACAGGTATGTCTCGATGGTTCACGGATAAATCCGAGCCCCGTGATTCGACTCGCTTTTCCGAGTTGGACCGAGTTGGGCCGACTCGACTCGACTCGACGCAACACTAGTCGCAAAGAAGAGTGGTGACATGGAGGATAGCGTTGTGTCGGAACAGTAGCGTTGTGTCGGAACAGTAGCGTTGTGTCGGAACAACAGCGTTGTGTCGGAACAATAGCGTTGTGTCGGAACATAGCGAGGTCTTCGTGGTTAGGTATGATCTCACGGAGAGACTGTTCAGCTGGCATGTTGAGACGTGTCCCGGCAAGAGCATCGAACCGTTTGATGTCCGCAGTGTGGCGCGCAGAGTACATACGCAGAGCCTCAGGAATGTGTGCGATCATGATCATGGCAGAGACCTGATCGTGTTGAACAGATCCATGCAGAGCTGATACTTCGCGGGCCCACTGCCGCCAGTTGAAGTTGTCGTACGGAAGGCCAATGAGATTTTCAGGGTCGTTGGCAACGAGACGGGCGACACGTTGAACGTCTTTACTGAGTGATCCTACGGCTCTTTTTTTTTTTTTTTTTTTTTTCCATCTAAATTTACGTCTATCGTGTACATAACACATGTAAGACACCAGTCTGTGAAAGTCCGTAACCATGACCGAATTCGCGGCTGACAGCACCCGCTACGTTAAGAACGTTTGATGGAGAGTAGGCTTCGTTCGCCAATGGGGCCCCAGCGTTGGTCAGACACCAGAACCACCCCCTCCTGCCAGAAGAAAGAAAGATGGTCAGAGCCCAGGCGTTGCTGCCCGGCTTCGTCGCCGCGGGCGGATGAGGTGGCTATGCCGTGTGTCCCCATGGATCTGGATCGTGATCCTCCGCTACCGCACCCAAAGAAAAATCTCCGATTCCCTCCCTCTCCTGTGTTTGCACGTTGTCTTGCGTTCCCGAGGCCTCAGGTGATGAGGCAGTGTTAATGAACAGGTACGTACCACCTGTATTCTTCGCCCGCAGAGCACGTTTTCGCTGCCCCACGGGGGCGGCTCCCTGAACCGTAGAAGAAGAAGGTCCAGTAAGCCGCCGCACTCTTTCCAGCTCGGGATCAGGATCATCCCTTGCCGGAGGTGCCGGTCGTGAACTTGCCGAAGACGCCTGAGGAATCACTCGAGGAAGAAGAGGGATATACTCCTCCTCCTCGTCATCATCAGAGTAAAAGTTCAGCGCATCGCGCATGATGCGTCCCTCATGATTTCGGGGACGCGCTCGAGGTTCCTCATCCCATCTATAGGGGGGAGGGTGGAATGTCAGGTTACGGTCCAGGTTGTTGAACACCCAGTCCGCAAACTGCGATCTGCACAGCTCCCGATTTTTCTTCGGTTGCTTCGGTTTCTTAGGCTTCTTCGCCGGAGGTAACCGTCTAGGGAATTGATCGGACTCAAGGGCAGCCTCAGGATCAATGATGTTCTTTTCGCACAGAATACGAATGGTCCATTCATGGCTAGACCCCCATTGTTGGTGGAAGGAATTCGCCTGGCCAATCAACATATTCTCTGTGGTGACGAGGTTCACACGGTTAATGTACGCCTCGTATACTTTCTTCTTAAGGGAGGTCTCGACGATGACGCGTGTGACCGCGTACGAGTCGAGCTTCCCTTCTTCCAGATCTGCGTCTCTTTTGTCACACAGATCTGCCCATTCAAACGTTCCTGCCATGGGATTCATGAGCAGGAAATGCGCAATCTCTTCCTTACCGAAGGATTGCTGTACGTCCCGAGCATCAACCGGGTCCATACCTTCCAGGAGATCTCGTTCTTCTGGAGTAAGGGGAGGAGGTGTGGGCCAGCAACGGACCCACAACGGGCAATTGGTGAGCATATGCTCACGCGTGTCTGGAGATCCACAAGCGCATGTGATGCGCCCATCCAGTTTAAAGTCTTTTCTGTACTCGCCGATAGGCATGTGTCCAGAGATGAGACGGGTCGCTCTGGCGTATAGTTCAGTGTGTCCCGTGGTCTTGCTCAGGCAATCTCTGTTGTCTGCGCCGCCAAGTGTACGCAGCCACCAATGTTGTTTGGCAACCGGTTTGACATATTTATGCTCACCAAGTTTGATGAGATTCTGATGCCCAGCGTATTTGGGCTCACGCATCATGCCCTGCCATAATTTGAAGGCCGCTGCGTCGATGTTCTGCTTTGCCACACTGAGAGTGGTGTGGTTTGGCTGGTCTAATTCCGTAGCCTCTTTGGCTAATTTATCGATATCTTCATTCTGCTTGATACCGACGTGACCAGGAACCCAATGCAGGCCGATACGCCTGTCCGGATTCCCGTCAAGGAACGCTCGAATGAACGAGCATGCCCATAATTTATCTCTCTGCCCCGGTTTGGTTTTCGGGTCAAGGAGAGATGACAATGCCGGCTTGCTGTCAGCAAAGATGTGGATTTCCATAATGTCCTCGGGACATTGATCCACGCAGTCCCTTAGGCCAGAAGCCAAGGCAGCGATCTCGCAATCAAATGGAGACGCGTTTCCTAAGGGGCATTTGTTGCTTTTGACGACAATCCCCTTATGCTTAACTGTCCATGCCGCACCCGACTTACGTCGTTTGTGGGCCTGGTCCCATTGTAGACTGCCGTCAGTCCAAATCGTTCTTGCGGTCGAGAGGCTCTCAGCCAGCTCGATTCTCGGAGTGAGATCCTCACGAACCCACTTGTCAAAGGTCGCTTTCGCGTCTCTATCCCCTTTCTTTTTGGGGGCATTTAGATACTTGTCAATCCTGTCCGCGTACGTGTCTATGACACGCCGACCAGGCCAAGCTTCATTGTGTAGTGGGTCAAACGTTTCCGTCATGGTCTCACTTGCAGTTTGATAGATATGCCTGAAAGGAGTCTCTATCTTCTGATCTTTTTTATACACACTGCCATTTCCGTGCCGCCTTGTGATCCTACGGCTCGGACTTGAAACTTGTACGACGCACTGAATCCGACGTGATTGAACGCCTCGATTAATCGTTTTGGCACTTGCTGATCCCAGAAGACCAGCGCGTTCATGGCGGCCTGGTAATTCGTCGTCCGGCTTCGCATGTTCAGTAGCATTGAAGTGCTGAAGGTACGAGCCTAAAAGCGATTAGATCAATCATCACGTACAGAAGCACTGCCGCTGTTTTAACTTACATCGTCCGCGTTCCGTGAAGATGGCTGGAAAGCCTCGAGATCCTTGTTCATGATGGATGATAAGATCTTCTGTGTCAACGGCAGGGTACGATCATACACCGCGGTGAGATGCTCGAGCTTGTAGTTCCGCACCATGGACACAGTCATCTTTTCTGCGTTGACTCGAAGCTTTATTGCATCGTCATAGTGCGGACCCTTCGAGGCAGCGTCGGTAAGGTGACTGCATTCGTAGTCGCACAGTACACCTGCAGTCTTGATGACCCACTTGGCCATACTTTCGTTGTACTTCTCCCTCTGTAGATGTAGCCCGTAATTCCACACCGTATCCATTAGCAACTCTCCTCCGCCATTGGCGAAGAAGATGCCGAGGGCTGTCTTGAGAGAGCCCGAAATCTCACCAGCGGGGTCGAATAGCGTAGTAAGAGAATCCTTCAGTGAGAACCGTGGATACTTAGCCTTCATGAACTCGAAGACGGCTGAGACCTTCTGCCGCTTTGTCTGCGGAGGCCTGCGACCTTGTGCTTCCTCCTCCTCATCTAGTACCCATGATGGATCTTGTATGTCATCCGAGGGAAAGGTGTCGTCAAGAATCCATCATTGCTGTCATCGCTCGAGATGATCTCAGGTTCCGGCGGGCTGCGAGGCAAAGCCGGACCTTGATTCTTGAGTCCTCGGGTGGTTCGGACTCTTTTTCGAGGACGTCCGCCTGGCATTCTCAGATGAAAGGTGAGGTTAGAAGTTTGTTTTCAGAGGTTGATTCAGGCGCGTGCTGCGGGGACGCTGGTTTATTTTTACGGGCGGTCGTCACGGATTCATAGCATACTCATCGAGAGGAGTCGATTGCATATTTTTTCGTGATTTCTACTAACTTAGTTAGGCGCTGGCCAAAATTTTGGCCAAAAACATGAATATTTTCGATTTCGAGAAATCGGCTCGTACGGATCGATAGTCAGAGCCAATAGCTTTATTTCTATATAATTTTTGAGGGGCCACGTTGGGCGCCTACTTCTACAAAATTCGCTTGATGGCACTTACTAAATTGGTTGACTTCGCGCCTGTCCACTACTGTAAATCCAGTGCCGTGTCGAGCAAGCCGAAGTCCATTCTCGTGTTAAACTGTACTATGCTTTCTGGGGTGTTCGGAACAAGATGCTCGCGTCGCCCATTGCTCGTGCGTTTTGGGACTTTTCTCCCTCAAATCTGGATAGACGTGTGCATTCGTATCTTATGCATAATATATGAATATCTCACATTTTACGAGGGGGTACTTGTGTCTACGGCTGGATGCCGGGGAAGGGACTTTTTCGCTTGGGGAGTTCGGAAATCTGTCACGGTTTGTCACACTCGCATATTCGAATCATTACTGAATAAGGAAGGGGCATCATC